>JANTPZ010093422.1:0-26567 GCA_025593235.1 Vachellia pachyceras | reverse complement strand
GGGTTGGAGCTGAACCACAAGTACCTTGCTACTTCATTTTTGGTGATTCCTTGGTGGATAATGGGAATAACAATGCGCTGCAATCTTTGGCCAGAGCTAATTACCTGCCCTATGGGATTGACTTTAATGGTGGACCGACTGGAAGGTTTTCAAATGGGAAGACTACTGTTGATGTAATTGGTAAGCTTGCTTCTCCCAGTTCACTCTCTAAACATGTCATTTTACATTCCAGTTACTTTCTTAATTCTGATGCAAACGTTTTGTGCACTTAATGCCGGGAAGTCTCGATAGCGTTCCTCTAGAATTTGTTTTGTTATTGTCATCATTTTCTCAGCAGCTCAATATCTTCATCTGTAATCATCATTGTTCACTGAGATATATATATATATATATCTATACTTGACCCTTTATTTATTGATTAAGCTCTAAAATAAATAGGTACTCGATGACAATTATCAAGTCACATTCAGATAACCGTAGGCAAGATTCCAAGGAGCATATCCCTTCTTACCAAAGTAAAAAAATTGAGACAAGGAACATTGCCGTAAATACATACGAACTAAGTTATAAATCCAGAATACGACTTCCGGGTCCTACGCTGTGGTATGCGTTACAGCGTTACCCTTCTTTTTACCCAAAAGAAAAAAAAAGTTAATATTCTTGGGGTGCGTGTACCTCCCTCTAATTCCAAGCACATGAGTTTGCTTGTGGCATTTAATATTCCATAGACTAAAAAGGCTTAGAGGGACAAAGGCAGGTAAAAAAAAACTGCATCGTCAGAAAAACTTTACTGCTAGATCCAAATCCAATATTATGCATTTGCAGTGCTCTAGTTTTTCCCTTTGCCTGACTTATTGTTGAAATTTGGACAGCTGAGCTTTTGGGGTTCGATGATTACATACCTCCCTATTCTACAGCCAGGGGCCAAGACATCATACTCAAAGGAGTCAATTTTGCGTCTGCAGCAGCAGGGATCAGAGAGGAAACTGGACAACAACTGGTATTTTATTTTATTTTCTTCCTATTAGCTTCTATAACCATGTGACTACTTCTATTCTTCATATGGTAACATTCAATTGATTTCCTTCAATAATCTTTTATCTGTAGGGAGGGCGTATCAGCTTTAGTGGGCAGGTTCAGAATTACCAAAACTTAGTGTCTCAAGTAGTAGATTTACTAGGAAGCGAGGACGCAGCTGCAAATCACTTGAGCAAATGCATATACTCAATCGGAATGGGTAGCAACGATTACCTTAACAACTATTTCATGCCCCAATTCTATTCCAGTAGCAGGCAGTTCTCCACAGATGAGTATGCTGATGTTCTTATTGAAGCATACGGCCAGCAAATCAAGGTTAGTCCAAACTTGTTTCAAACGCAGGGCTTCAGCAACCCCATCTTCAATCACAAGCTGAACTGATTGATGTCCTGTTTCTGATTTTTCAGAACTTGTATAACTATGGAGCAAGGAAAATGGTGCTGTTTGGGATTGGTCAGATAGGGTGCAGCCCCAATGAATTGGCCCAGAATAGCCAAGATGGCTCAACTTGTGTCGAAAGAATTAATTCTGCAAACCAAATATTCAACAACAGATTGAAATCACTCGTTGATCAGGTTAACAGCCAGCTTACAGATGCAAGGGCCATCTACATCAATTCTTATGGGATCTTTGAAGACATAATAAGCAGACCTGCAGCCTACGGTAAATAGTCTGATCTTTATGGAATCCCATCGTATTAGCACACACCCTCATCAATCTATAACTCTCTGGACATAAATTTTCAGGCTTTTCGGTTATAAATGCTGGGTGCTGCGGAGTGGGAAGGAACAATGGTCAGATCACATGCCTGCCATTTCAAACTCCATGCCAGAACAGGAAGGAGCACCTGTTTTGGGATGCTTTTCATCCGACAGAAGCTGGAAACGCCGTCGTTGCTAAAAGAGCTTACAGTGTAGAATCTGCATCGGATGCTTACCCGATTGATATCCGCCGATTGGCCCAGATCTGAAGACGGATGGACATGGCCAGCTAGTGTGGGTCATGAAATGGGTCTCAATTTATTAGGGTGTGCTTGTGGTGTGTAGTTTTTTTTTGATACAAAAAAGTTTAGGTGGGTTCGGCACCGGTCCCCCATCAAGGTCAGGGCCTGACCCCAGAGCTCTTTGAGCACTTACAAGGGACTTACGAGATCGCCTACCAAAGGAGTCATCACGACGGCAGAGGGAATCGAACCCACCTCCTTGTGGGAGTTGGGTCCGTTCCTTACCATCTGTGTCAAGCTCCTTTGGCACGTGGAAAGAACATAAAAAGATATGTATGCTCTCTTCTTTCTCCATATGAAAATGTTAGATGTTTATGGGTCCGCATTCCAAGTGTAATTGTCATAAGTTTTGCATGACTTGGGATTAAATATCCATGCAGAAATATTGTTAGTTTATGTCTTTCATTAATCGAATCTTATTAAAATTATATGCTTTTGTGTTTTACTTCAAGAGAAACTATAATATAATGCGATGTTTACAAAGGGAATAATTAGAAATTTGTCAATAAAAGTTGAAGCTTTTGAAAAAAATATTTTTAAAATTAAATGTAGGATTAATGTACAAATTTCTCCGGAAAGTCTTCTACAAGAACCAATGTTGCATGAGGAATTTTTTAGGTGGCCGCATTCATAAAATTAATATTGACTGTCAATATTTTTAATAGTAAGGGGTAACATTATTCCATTTTAAAACTTCAAGAACAACATTGCTTTAAAAAAAACTTTCAAAATAAATTTGCATCTCAACCCTATATAATTAAATGAATGGAAACATTAATTCATGATTAGTGATTTTAATGATTATTAACTTGATGATGGTTACATTTATTTTCGATTATATATCAAACCAGATAAGGAGACGGTCCAATCCGATCCAATTCTCTCAGGTAGTAGAAAGCTAATGGCTGCATTTGGTATTCCGTTAGGAATGCCGTTTTGGCTCCCAAAATCCATTCTCACGCAAGCCGAGACAAAATTCCTCTCACATAAAGTACCTCAGAATCTGTGTCCGTTTTCTCAACGGGTTTCCAAACGAAGCCAATAACTGTGAACTTAGTTTTACAAAATGGGCTTATTCTGCCTAACAATAAAGGCCAGCCAAACAAAAAGAAATCTACCTAATAAGATGGAGGATCATTACGTCGGACTTGTAATGTTAAATTTCATTTTAATTTTTAAATTAATTTTGTTGAAGTGATCGATGTGATGTTTCAATATGGGGCAATCGCTAAACTAATCGCCGAAGGAATCAGCTTATTGGGATGTTTGCAAAATGACCAAATGAGACGCCATGCGACGACAGGGAAGAGAGAGTATTATCAACAAAGGTTGCAGTAGAAGGTCCAGGAGGGTTGGTCCAACTGGTTGACAAAGGGAAGGTAAGACACTGTGTACCCATCAGGTTTTGGGCTCGAACCCTGGAAAGTCCCTCACGGGGCGATCCCGGATTAATCTGAATCTGAAAGGATCCGGAACATCGGGGGAGTTTTCTCTCACTCAAAAAAAAGGTTGCAGTAGCAGAGGTAGGAAAGGAATAAATCACAAGAAAGGAAAAGAAATGCTAAGGCCAATAAAAAAAGGGAGGATCACTGAGATCCCAAAGAAGGAATATCATCAACAAAGGTTCCATAACAAACAAATAACATGCAATACTAAATTATATTATAGAAAATGACAATAGATTTACACTACTCTTTTGCTATTCATACTATTTGATAATATACTCATTTCTTTATATTTCATAAAGAAATGGTTATATACTAGACTGTAGTAGCAGAGGTGGGAGGCACGCGGAAATATGGGCTCGAGTTTTCAATTTTTTCTTAGTATAATTTATAAATGTTGTACATTACTGTCCTAATTATCCTCAGAATTGATGTAAACTTTATACTATATGCAACCTTTGTAATATAAACTGTCTCTTTAGTTCTTAGTCTGGTCCTTCTCAGATTCTGTCCCTATTGGATTGTGTGCACCAATTAGCAAATGAGATGCTGTGGCGGAACAGGGACCGAGTAGGTATTTTGGGATGGCTTTCATCCCAAGAGTCTGTGAATGGAATCATTACAATGTCAGCATATAAAGCATAAAATCCAGCATTCACTTGCCCTATGGAAGAATATCACCCATTTACTTTGTCAGATCAACCCCCAACGACTACTTTTATATTGCTAATTTCGGTTCTTAAGGATGAAGGCAAACGTGTGTGACACCAGCATATCATCACATTACCTAAGTATTTTTCTGACGAATCTGAGTTTTGACATAAATGATCTATTCTATCTTATGAGGCAATAGAAAAATTACTACAGTTCCAGGAAGCAAAGCTAAATCAGACAATTTTATTTCATCCCAATACAGGACAAAATAATACGATGGCGCTCATGTACATTCATGAACACAACTGTGCAGCTTTGCATAGAACTGGATTGTCATCTTGTGTCTGGTCTAACTCTAATCCTCATTATACCTTTACTGGAAATCACAACTATGTATGTCAGGTGAAGCCAAAACACATAGATTAGAGGAAAAGAGGTGATTGTCCTGCGGCTTTTTCCCACAGTTAATGCTCCTGACGAACACTCCCAACTGTATAAGCAATTAAAGTTGGCCCTAGCCAAGACTTACTTCTATATAAGCATAGTTACTAAAGTTTATCATTGCCCGCACCTAAATGTGGAAACAGGCCAGACTCACAATTAGCCTGTTTTGTGTAAGATCGGTCTGATCTAACCTATAACCTATATATATGCATTTTTCCGGTTTATGCCTCAATCTAACATGTGGCTTGTATAAAAGCCTGTTTTAAAATGAGTTTATATATAATTATATAAAATACATAATAAACAAGAAAGTGATGTGTTGATCAAGTGGTAAGGATAATCAATTATCACTTAGATTAATTATTTGATTCTTCCCATCTCAAACCCTTCTCTCATTTTTTAAATAGTATATATATAAATAAATTAAAAAAACAGGATCAGATCACCTGATATGCCTATCAGGCGGCCTGAGCCTTGCCTGTTTAGGAAATAGGCTTTTCAGGTGACCTGGGCATGTGGTTTGGCCTGTACAGACTTTTACAGACCAGAACGTCTAGTATATTTCCACCCCTACCCCGTACCCATATGTATCTGCCTTCTTAAGCTCACTACCTCCATCTCTCCCGGTACTCCCACAACTCGCTACTGTTTGTTTCTCCATTTCTTGCTTCAATGGCAGCTAAGAAGCTCGTGAGGAAGTGGATGATGAACACAGTGGCTGCGGGGATGGTTGTGTCTTTGTATAGTGGGGTTGGAGCTAAACCGCAAGTACCCTGCCACTTCATTTTTGGGGATTCCTTAGTGGATAATGGGAATAACAATGTGCTGCAATCTTTGGCTAGAGCTGATTACCTGCCTTATGGGATTGACTTTAATGATGGATCGACTGGAAGGTTTTCCAATGGGAAAACTAGTGTTGAAGTAATTGGTGCGCTGCCCGTCATCATAATAAAAATTTCACCTTACATTCCAGTCACTCTCTGAATTTAGCTGTAAACGTTCTTTGGACTTACGTTGAAAAGTCATATATATATCACCTCCTTTTTGCATGTGATTGCTGTTCTCATGAATGCAATTCTCCGCACCTTTATCTTCGTCTTTAATCAGTATTGTTCGCTGAAATTATCTATTGCTTGATACCTTAATTGATTGCTCAAGCTCTCAGATTACGAGCTAGTAGATGACAATCATCATCCATTTTTTTCCTTTGATACAAGCAGAAAAGTTTAACAAGATCCGGATTCACCAAGAAGTATGAAATAATATATCTGTCAACAAACATACCGTTGATAAATCTACAGCTGAGCTTTTGGGATTCGATGATTACATACCTCCCTATGTTAAAGTCAGAGGCCAGGACATACTCAAAGGAGTCAATTATGCATCTGGGTATTAGAGAGGAAACTGGACAACATCTGATGCATTTTTTATCCTATTAGCTTCTATGGCTATAACACCACTTCTCTTTTCCTATAATCTTTATCTTCTCCCTCTTTTCCTGGGGTTAAAAACTTCTTTTGTTTGTAGGGAGTGCGCATAAGCTTTAGTAGGCAGGTCCAGAATCACCAAAGACAGTGTCACAAATAGTAGAAATACTAGGAGACGGGAAATCAGCAGCAAATTACTTGAGCAAGTGTTTATACTCAATAGGAATGGGTAGCGACGATTGCCTTAACAACTATTTCATGCTTCAACTCTAATCCAGCAGCAGGCAGTTCTCACCAGTAGAGTAAGCTGATGTTCTTATTGAATCATATGCCCAGAAACTCAGGGTTAGTCCAAAGTTCCCTCTGTTTCTTCCCTTTTTGAAATCCCATATCTTCAATCACAAGCTGAACTGATTGATGTCCTGTTTCTGATTTTTCAGAACTTGTATAACTATGGAGCAAGGAAAATGATGCTATTTGGGATTGGTCAGATAGGGTGCACCCCCAATGAATTGGCCCAGAATAGCCAAGATAGCAAAACCTGTGTTGAAAGAATCAATTCTGCGGACCAACGATTCGACGACTGCAGATTGAAATCCCTCGTTGATCAACTCAACAAGCAGCTGTCAGATGCTAGGTTTATCTACATCGATTCTTATGGCATCTTTCAGGACATAATCAACAACCCTTCAGCCTCCTGTAACTACTCTTTTCACCCAAGAACATTTTCGAATTCATATATTCCGTCACTTACTCGAGAATCGCGTCACTTTACAATTACATTACACGACCAAGTGCAGCTGCTGGAGGTGGCTGCAACTTATTATCTGCAGCAAACTTGTGTGAGAGGAGATCCCCAAGACCCTTGCTTCTTCATATTTGGGGACTCTCTCTCACGGTGGCAACAACAACCTCCTTCTGACGACGGCCAAAGCCGATTACTTCCCCTACGGCATTGACTTCCCCGGCCAGCCCGCCACCGGAAGGTTCTCCAATAACTTCAATTCCGTCGGCTACATCGGTAATCATCTTTCTTCAAACCAATCATATCAATTAAAACTGCATTTATATTATACAAGTTGAACAAGGAGCTTGTCTTGATTGCTGACTGGTTTGAAGTTACAGTGATCGATGGTTATTTCGTAAATTAAAATATTGTTAGACCAACAGTTTAATCAGGTGATTTGATTTACAGAGTTTATGGGGATGGATGGATTGCTTGATTCCGTTCGCAAATACAAGTGGTTCAATTCAGACATTGTTAAAGGTGGTAATTATGCTTCTGGTGCGGCAGTAATTCTCCCACAGACCAAAACAGACCTCCATGCACATGAGATGCAAAAGAAATTAGAATCAAAATACTTTCATCGGAGAGAGAGTACAGATACCGTGAAGTATGTAAGCATTTATCCTCTCACTCATTGGATAGAAAAGGAAAAAAGGTTTTGTTATAAAGAGCTAGACAATAATATTTTAGGAGATTACTCAAATATTTTGTTGAATTTCATAAATATTTTGTATTCAAAATCTATGAATAAGATCTTATAACTAGAATAAGAAGTGTATTGTTATAAAAAAAGAATTAGAAGTGTATTTTTCAATCACTATTAATTAAAGCTGATAACATTTGAAAAAATTCAGACCCATTTTAATGTTGTTCTTTAAACATGGCAGGTTGGCCGCCAACCTAAAAGGCAGCCTGTTTTCTTTATTTTTAAAATTTTGAAATAAATGAAATGTATTAATCAAAGGCAAGAAAAAGATGAAAATTCCGAATTTTGCCCTCTTATTTTCAATTCAAGAATATTTAAGTTCCTATTGTTATGATTTAAGCTTCTTAAAAAATATTTTAGCTCCAAATAATGTTTTATTTTTAAAAATATGAAAGTTAATTAAAAATAAAAAATAATACATGACAGGACTTTTAAATTTTAGTCCGCCAATGAACAAGTCTTTTCAACCTCACCTCCAGGTTGCCAACTTGCGGCGGGCTAACATGTAACTAGAAAACGGGCTGCCATTTGGCAGCCTGAACCCGCCCCAGCCCGCGGGTTGGCGGGCTCAACCCGCGGGCTGGACTCATTTTTCCGGCTCTACATGTAACTAGCAGGCTGGCTTATATTAACAGCTATACTATTAATTAATATTAGACCATTTATAATTAAAAATTATAAGTCATTTAAAATATATTGATATTATTTATAAGATATTTTCAATATATTTCATTAGAATTAAAAATAATTATAAACCTTATTAATTCTACTTTAAAATTTAAAAAAATTTAAATTATCCTTATTTAATATAATATGCAATTTATACTAAGATAAGGGAGGTGTTTGACAAAGCGGTTGAACACCTCAAAAGTACGTTCAACAGTGTTTTTTCGTAAAATGAGATAATTTTCTTCACATATTTACCTCGTAAATGATAAAAGCACTTCTCCACTGCTTTCCTAAATGGATTCAATATAGGATTATATTTGCATGTGAGAAAATTAATAATGCAAGGACAAAAAAAAAACCTTACCTCTCTACCACCCTACTCTATAAATTGAATAAGATAAAGATGAGTGCTCTCTTTTATTTTTATTTTTTTTGAATAATAATGAAATGATGACTTTTTCATCCGCTCTTTCTTAATGAACTGCATCGATAAAAAAATAATTTTAAAATGCTTAACAATATTGTGGCTTGCTGGCGACACCATGTTTATTGGATTCTATATGCATCATAAAAAATAATTTTAACTAATTTTCATAATCCCATAAGAAAATAGTCAACATGAATATTTATTAAGAAAATGTCAGCGGAATATACGTTAGGTTAATGACACTGGCGAGGTAGGCGGTTATATTAGCCCTACCAAACTTCTCCACATACAGAGTACATTCTAGAAAAGTAGTGGAGAAGTATTTTTACAGTTTATAAAGTAAATATATGAAAGAAATTATCTTGATGAAAAAATACTGTTGAACGTATATTTAAGGAATTTAAACACTCTCCCAAACAGGGATATAGATAGATTCTAGTGGACCCGTATTGTGTGCCAAATAATTAATTTAGGGGATACATATATCACGTGTATACAAAAACCAGTAATATCAGAATATTGTGATTTGATTCCCCTCAAACTCATCGCCTATATATATATATATATATAATCCCCCACATACCAAATTCATCATCCTATCATTGTTTTCCTTAATTAACATTTTCATTGTGTGATTCATCGTTATTATTGGAAAGATCATGGGAATTAGTAAGAGTTATTATTATAAGCTCTTTCGGATGTTGCAGCTTCTGGCGGTGGTGGCTGCTGCAACTTATTATTGTGCAGAGGCACAGCCCCAAGCACCTTGTTTCTTTGCATTTGGAGACTCTCTGTCTGACCATGGAAATAACAACAAGCTTCCCACGTTGGCCAAATATAATTACCCTCCCTACGGCGTCGACTTCTTCCCTTCCGGCGCCACCGGAAGAGCCACCAATGGCCGCACCGTCCCCGACTTCCTCTGTACGCACACCGAACATCTCTTTCTCTGCATATATACTACATTTCTTAATTCTCACACTTGCTTCAATGCGCAATGGTTTGCGTACAGCTTCCGTGAATTGCTAATATTTTGGGGTCTATAACGGTTAGAGTTGATCTTTATTAACAGCCGAATTCATGGGGTTGCCGTTGATTCCGCCCTTTGCGAATACTAGTGGTTCAGACGTTCTCAAAGGGGTCAATTACGCTTCTGGTGCTGCAGGAATTCTCTATGAGACCGGCAAGCACATGGTAATTAACCATATGATCCTATTTTCATGATTATTTGATGCGTGAGGTTGATGGAATTAATCGTGTGTTAATACTCTACTTAAATTGGATATTTGATTTTGATATATCTCTGCAGGGTGCTGATATCAGCATGGACGCTCAGATAAGAAACCATGGATTCACAATAGGTGCTATTACTGGCAGACTTGGTGGCGTTGAAGCAACTAGAAAATACTTAAACAAGTGCTTATACTATGTGAATATTGGCAGCAACGATTACTTAAACAACTACTTCTTGCCCAAGTATTGCCCATCCAGCCACATCTATAACTTAAACCAGTATGCTGACGTTCTCATTTCTAGTTACTCTCGGCAATTAAGGGTACGTATACACACACAAATATGTATAGTTTTATGACCTGCCAATCATACACACACACACACACATATTAACTAACAACTCTGTGTATAATTGTGTGTGGGGGAAGTCATTGCGTATAGCAGGAGGAAGAAAGTTTGCGTTAGTGAGCTTGGGGTTCCTCGGATGCGCTCCAGCCACAATTGTTGCAGCAAATTCCTCAGGGTGTGTTCAAGAGATGAACACAGCTGCCTCCATTTTTAACGAAAAGCTCAGAATATTGGTCCAGCAGCTCAATTCTGAGTTCTCTGGCAAAGCCTCCTTCACTGTTGTCAATAGCACTGCTATCTTCACTCTCAACTCCGGCTTCCTCGGTATACATATATCCATTTTTAACCCCCCCTTCTCTTATTTCTTTCGTACGTTTATGATAAAAACATGGACGTACGTATTAAGACCATGAATTCATACAATGTCTGAAGTTTTTGAGATAAGATGCGGCGTCCAACTAAATCACTCGTACGGTTTCAGGATTCAGGGTTCAAAACGCTAGTTGTTGCAGAACGGTGACGTCTACTGGGCTGTGTGTTGCCAACGAGACGCCATGCGAGGACAGGAGCGAGTACGTGTTTTGGGATGGGTTTCATACTACAGAAGCTGTGAATGGAATATTTGCAAACTCTGCATATAACGCATCAAATCCAGATTTCACTTACCCTACCAATATCAACCGTTTGCTTTCTTAAATTAGCTTCCTACCCATCAAACACCAATTAAAATAACTATCTTGATTAATTCCCAGAATTACCATAACTATTCTACCCAATTGCTTCGACATATATATGCATGTATGATCGCTTTATTATTACTTCATGTCATACGTACGTAAAGAAAAAAAATATATATATAAATAATATGAGCAGTATATTCTGTTCACCCTCCAATTGTGTTCCAGAATTACTCTTCAATTCATACTCTACAATACATGCGGTGTTAGACCAACGATCTTTGGCCATCTAGAGAGGGAGTTTTATTGATTTTGATATTTTATTAAAAAAAATTAAAATATCAGTTTTAAATTATTTGGTGATCTTGTGTTTTAGTTTTTAAACTCTTATAATTATTTTTAATTTATTGGGTTTAAGTTAAAATATTAAAGATATATGCGAAAAAAATCAATCTTTAGAGTCGATTATGCGAGAGAATATAATCTTAATGGCTTAAATATTTACGCTTATTGGGTTCTAAGGTAGAGCCGACATGAAATTTCTCTAACAGCCTGTTTGGTTCGCTGCAAATTTAGCGATGGAATAGGAAAATGTAAATTTTCCAGTGGCGGCGGCGTCCGTTTGGTTCAAGTTTGAATAGGAAAATGGGTTCCCACGGGAACCCATTTTCATGTGCACCCGGGAACATCGCTTCCCACCTAAAATGGTGGGGAGCCAAATTCAAAGGCCGAAAATTTATGCGTAAATACGGATTTGCCCCTGCTAATACATTGGAAATATAATGCTTTTGGCGTGGAAACATATGCAAAACAACAACCTAGGAAGGAGCTACGAGCTGGTTAGAGCAAGAAGAAAAGCAACGGAGGAAGGCGTTGTGATTTGAAATCAATTCACGAAGAAATTCTGCAAAAAAGGTCTGCATCACCTCCTGCTCCTTTGAATGAATTCTGCAAAACTTCTGTTCAATTCGCAATAAAGTTGACATCACCATCTACTTTCCGGCTCTCTCTCCCTCTCTGTTGAAATTTGTTTTCTTTGTGAAAGACATGTTTGAGTAGGTAAGCACTCTGTGTAACCATGTGACATATTTGAGTTTGTGAATGAACTTGTCTTTTCTGTCTGTTTCTATCTCTGTTTAACCATGTGACTCCATTAATGTTATTAAGTGCCTTTAAGCAGAGGAAAGTGATGTATAGGTTATAAATGAGTAAAATGTTAATGTTTTGCGACAAGATGTTGGGAATGGCAATAATTTATTATAATTATGTTATATATATACATGTTGGCAAACTTTGTAGGCAATGGAGGATGGATATCTTTTTGAGTTACTGGGTGGATGTTTAACACTGGTTGTGGCAATAAGGAAACTGATTTTGACAATGTTGGTTACAATGGTTATAAGTAGCCAGAGATGCAAGGAAATCCCTTACACCTCATATAGATTAGATTTTCATGCCAAGAGAGCAAACCTAAGAGATATGATCTATCGTAGTGATACTACTTGCTTTAACCAAATTAGGATGTATCGGCCCATATTTGATCGACTGTGTCATGTGTTAGACACAATTGGTGGCTTGAAACCAACAAGGCATCTACTCGTGGATGATCAAGTAGCATTGTTTTTGCACATTTTAGATCATCACGTGAAAAACAGAGTCGTACAATTTGCGTTTGGAAGATCTGGTGAAACAGTGAGCAGATACTTTAATCGAGTTTTAAATGCCACTTTGAAACTTCAATCTAACCTATTCAAAACACCAGAGGCAATTACAGAGGATTCAATGAATGGCTGTTGGAAGTGGTTTAAGGTAACGAATTGTGTTTTTGTGATTTGCAAATTGTGAAATGTAACTATGTATTGATATAGTTGTGTTGATGTAGGGGTGTTTGGGTGCACTAGATGGCACTCATATACGTGTACAAGTACCTGCAGTACATAAGGGTAGATACCGAAACCGAAAAGGAGATATATCTACCAATGTGTTGGGTGTATGCTCTCCAGATGCACAATTCATATTTGTGATACCTGGATGGGAAGGCTCAGCTGCTGATAGCCAAGTTCTGAGGGATGCTCTACGGGACATGGGCTAAGAGTACCATTAGGTGTGTTAGTGCGATTAGTAATGGCTAGTTTATGTTGTGGTTAAGTGAATAAAATTAATAGGGCTAAATATTATTTCTTTTTCAGGAAATTACTACTTAGTTGATGGGGGTTATAGTAACTGTGAAGGGTTTCTTGCCCCATACCGAGGCCAATGTTACCACTTGAATGAGTGGAGACAAGGACACCAACCCAAAAACCCTACGAATGCTTCAATATGCGTCATGCAGCTGCGCGTAACGTTATTGAAAGATGCTTTGGCATACTCAAAATCCGATGGTCCATTCTTTGAAGTGCTTCATATTACCAGGTGAAGATTCAAAATAGATATATTGTTGCATGTTGTTTGCTTCATAACCTCATTCGGCGAGAGAATATGGGTGATCCATTATATAAACAACTGGAATAATTTGAACCCACTAATCCAAGACATGAAAATACACCCACAGGAACAATGGAGACTTCAACTAGTTGGAACAACTATAGAGATGGATTGTCAAATGATATGTTCAATGCATATATGGCACAAAGGGATAGAGATTGAATTTGAATGTTGTAGTATTTGTTGAGGATTTGTGCGTTTTACTAATTTTTAACTTCACTGTAATGAGATGACGTTGCTATTCGTGATTTATAAATAGAGTTGAGTGTCATTTGTGACAATATATTTGTTATGCAATTGTTATAATGGAGTTTTAGATTTATATTTGTTTTTCACTTCAATGATTTTCTTATGGTGAGGGTTAAAATTGAGGATGATGGGAAAGCTAAGTTTCACGTATGAAGCCCAGATGAAGATAAATTGCTCTGGTAGAACTTAGAACAGAGTAGAAGTTCATGGCAGACAACGGATTCAAGCCAGGGTATGCTAAAAAACTTGAATCTATGATGGAGGACAGAACACCTGGTTGTGGCATAAAAGCCAACCCTTACATCCTTTCACGGATAAAAACAATGAAGCTGTCATGGCAGATAGTGTATGACATGGTATATGGAACCAACACATCTGGCTTTGATGGGATGCAGAAAAGCAAATTGTGGTGGCTGAGAAGGATGTGTGGGATGAATATATTAAGGTATGTGTGTGACATTTGCTTTATTTATTTTGTGCGGATTGTCCATAAAGATGGTACTATAAGTGTTGGGGAGTTTTATGTGGCAGGTGCACAAGAAAGCTGTTGCATTCAGAAACAAGTCTTTACCTCATTTTCATGACTTATGCTTCGTATGGTTTAAAGATCGTGCTGTTAGTGAGTTCTGCAATACGCCAGGTGTAATGGAAGAAGAAATTCTTGAAGAAGAAACTGAGACTCCTAATTCCCCACAAATGGATGTTGCTGCTGATGACATTGACCTCTCACAAGCTGGCCATGACACAATTGCTGCTATAACCACAGCTGGTGCTACTACTGAGGTGTTATCATCATCAAGAAAGCGATGAAGGACAACTAATTCTGACGTGTTAGTTGACGTGTTGCGTGAAACTGTGACTGCATTGGACCAGACAATTGTCCAAGTATTTGATAACCTTGACAATCGTATGTCCCGACAAGCTCACCAGGCCAAGATGGAAGCTAAGATTGTTGATCTGTACATAGAGTTAATGAATGTAGAAGGTCTCAATATCCAAGAGCTTAATGCAGCACACATAAAGATTGTGGAGTCTGAAAGCTTGTTGAATGCCTTTGACAAGATTCCAGCTGCTTTCAAACCATCTTGGATACGCAGTTTACTTGAAAACTAGTTAGATATATTTTGCTGAATATATTTAGTGGTAGATTGGGACTTAGTGTAGATGCTGCATATATTTTGTTATACCCTGTATACTAATAGGTTACTTATGGTTGTCCAAACTTTTGACCATGTCAGTTATGGTAGGGAACTAATGTAACATCCCCAGAGTCTTCTCTTGTAGATATTGTCCATGTTGCAAACAGAGCAGGGTTTTATTTCCCTGAGTTTCTACAATAACCCAGAAAACGCGTCTACAAGGGGAAGGTATCCACACCCTTATAAGGAGTGTTTCGTTCTCCTTCCCAATAAATATGGGACTTCACATCTTTTGTAACATCCCATAGCCCTCCATCGTAGATATTGTCCCTGTTGCAAATAGAGCAGGGTTTTGTTTCTCTGTGTTTCTACAATAACCCAGAAAATGCGTCTACGAGGGAAAGGTATCCACACCCTTATAAGGCATGCTTCGTTCCCCTTCCCAATCGATGTGGGACTTCACATCCACCCCTCCATTGGGGCCTAGTGTCCTTGCTGGCACATCGACCGAAGACCTGGCTCTGATACCAATTGATGTGGGACTTCACATCCACCCTTCCATAGGGGCCCAGTGTCCTCGCTGGCACACCGACCAAAGGCCTGGCTCTAATACCATTTGTAACATCCCCAGAGTCCTCCCTCGTAGATATTGTCCCTGTTACAAACAGAGAAGGGTTTTATTTCCCTGGGGCTCTGGGAATGTTACAACTAACATGGCATAAAGTTTCACCATGACATTAATATTTTGGATGTATCAGGACAGTTAATATGTTGTGATGATAGCTATAACTTGCATGTATAATATTTTGGGTTGATAGGCATAACAATGCTACACATGTTAACAATGAGAGGGAATGTTTTTTTATGAAGTTTCAATTTATCTTGGAATGAATATAGCTGTCAGATGAGAATCTTTTGTGCCCATTCGAATGGGATTCTTGCAAATTCAAGGTTATTTCTTTGTTTCATTCGAATGTGGTGAAGATGAAGGATTTCAATTCGAATGACAAAATTGGTTCATTCGAATGACACCTTCAAAAAATGTGAAGATGTGGGAAATTTAAGGCTGTCATTCGAATGAGCCAAAAACTCATTCGAATGAGAGGCTAAAAATTTCAATATGCATTCGAATGTGGTGAAGATGAAGGCTTTCATTCGAATGCAAAATTGGCTCATTCGAATGACAACCGAAAAAATGTGTGAAATGTAAGGCTGTCATTCGAATGAGAGGCTAAAAATTTCCGTATATATTCGAATGTGGTGAAAATATGGTGAAGATGAAGGCTTTTATTCGAATACAAAATTAACTCATTCAAATGACAGCCGAAAAATTTGTGAAATTTAAGGTTGTCATCGAATGAGCCAAAAACTCACTCGAATGAGACAATGAGTGGCTAAAAAATTCAATATGCATTCGAATGTGGTGAAGATATAGTGAAGATGAAGGCTTTCATTCGAATGCAAAATTGGCTTATTCGAATGACAACCTCAAAAATGTGAAGATGTGGGAAATTTAAGGCTATCATTCGAATGAGCCAAAAACTCATTCGAATGAGAGGCTAAAAATTTCAATATGCATTCAAATATGGTGAAGATATGGTGAAGATGAAGGCTTTCATTCGAATGCAAAATTGGGTCATTCGAATGACACCCTAAAAAATCTGAAGATGTGTGATATTTAAGGCTGTCATTCGAATGAGAGGCTAAAAATTTCAATATGCATTCGAATGTGGTGAAGATGAAGGCTTTCATTCGAATGCAAAATTGGCTCATTCGAATGACACCCTAAAAAATATGAAGATATGTGATATTTAAGGCTGTCATTCGAATGAGCCAAAAAACTCATTCGAATGAGAGGCTAAAAATTTCAATATGCATTCGAATGTGGTGAAGATATAGTGAAGATGAAGGCTTTCATTCGAATGCAAAATTGGCTCATTCAAATGACACTCTAAAAAAATATGAAGATGTGTGATATTTAAGGCTGTCATTCGAATGAGCCAAAAACTCATTCGAATGAGAGGCTAAAAATTTCAATATGCATTCGAATGTGGTGAAGATACGGTGAAGATGAAGGCTTTCATTTGAATGCAAAATTGGCTCATTCGAATTATGCCCTTCATGTTCACTTGGAAGTTTGATGTCTCACATTCGAATGAAGCACATCTTCATTCGAATGAAACCCTTCAATAAATCCGACATATCGTGAAGATTTAGGGTGTCATTTGAATGAAACTTGTGAGTCATTCTAATGACTCCCTTCAGCTTCACCCAATATAAGGATGTGAACATTTGAAAATTAAGTCCATCGATTGGGAATTAACTCCATACACTCCCCTGCAACCCCAATTCCATTAATCTCCGTCGAATGCCTCAAATCGCTAAATACTTTGAATTGTGATACGCACAGAACATTCGAATGACCCCTTTTTCATCATAATGAATGTCTACAGTAACGGCTATATCGGATCACACCCCTTCGTATCTCCATGACCCTTCCCGATACGCTAATTGCAGTTACTCCTCAACAGCTACCGTGGCAATGAATCAATGCGACCTATCCGTTGACAACGTTTGATATTCGGTGCAGTTACTTGTATATAATCTGTGAACCCCTTACTATCGCAAATGGTGTGAACGAAAATGCCAACAGAACTGTCAAGCTCTCAAGCTCCAACCACGAAGCCACGATGAGGCTCTCGCCAGAGTAAGCCTTATCGTCCAAAAGTGCGAGAGGATGTTCCTGTATCAAAGGAAACAAGGAAAAGGAAGAGGGTTATCGATGCTTCTGCTGATAACTCATCCAACGACGATGCCGACCAATTCATTGTGAAGGAACGCAACCGGGAAGAAGTTGAAGAAGAGAAAGTGGTGCGTCAAACTCTTAATCTCAGTGAGGAGGAGGCGACACAGAGAACTTCCAAGAAGCGACCTGCTCCTGCCAAGCTTCCTTCTAAAAGAAGCAAACGAGCCACTGGACAAGGGAACAAGGAGGAGTCACAGGAAATTCCTCCATCAGTTGCATCCGAGGACGACCTCTCATAAACACAAGCTTCAGTTCCATCCGACGTAACAGCCGAAGAATTACAGCCTCCTAAAGGGTATGCATCTACTGCTGCTCAACCTAAAGACATTGATCAATTCAATGCTCACTATTCTAAAAGGAAAATGTGCCCTGCCATCTACTTTGACTTAAAACATTTGAAAAATGGATTAAAGATAGATCTTGATCAGTATCTAAGTCAATATTCACCATGGATTGGGAGTCACTTTTCCTATAGTCCAATTCTTGTTAGAACCTTCTACTGCAACATGAAACCTATTGACGTCGTGGACGATGAGGGTGAAGTAGTTGAGCAAAGGCTAGAAACTTGGGTGAGGGGAAAACAATTTGAAATCTCAGCCAAGAAAATAAATGGCTAGGAATAGTAGAGCTACCTGTAGATGCTTTTATGGATAGGCCAGTCAGTGAAATTTTGGCTATCTTAAAGCCAGAGGGTGATCCTAAAGGCCTAAATTTCAAGCCAAGCGAATGTCTGAGGAAAATATGATCCTCTGGTACATCTACATAAGAGCCATTGTGAGCAAGCCCAATAACTTCACAACTTTCACCCGAAAGACTTTGGACAGTTTGCATTATTGGTTGGGAAGGATATCAGGAATCTGGGTTCCATGATTATGAACGAACTGCTTCTGTGGAGGGATAATGCCTTTGGAACAATGTATCTCCCTTTTCCACACATTGTCTCCTTATTCCTCAAATGCAACAAAATATGGTACGTTGAGCCCTCCGATGATATTGTAAGGGTGCCCAGGTTTGGTAAGACCCAACTGGCTAAAATGGGTCTCACATTGGCAACACCAGATGGAGAAGGACAACAGAAGGTTAAGAGGAAAAGTGTGAAGGCAGAGCCAATGAATGAGGTCCAATCAACTAGGGGTGCCACACCTGAATCTCCACCTTTGGTTGAGGATATTGTCAACAAAGTTGTCGAAAAAGCTATGGACACCATCCTGACTTCAGACATACATATGCTCAACAAACTTAGTGAACAGCTGCAATGACTCTTTAAGTTCATGGATGCAATATATACATCAATGATGGAGATGCTGAGAACCCAAATAGAGAAGACAGACGACCTTTCCAACAGGGTCAAAGCCTTTGAAAGCCTTCTACACATGCCTGAAGCCTCCCCTGAACCATCACCTTCACAACCTCTACCTGACCCTACCTCATCCCATCCAACTGAAAATGACCCTACATCCCATCCCTTCACATATGACATCAGTACCAAACTCCCTTCCCCACCTATCTCTTCAGTCCATGTATCCCCATCTCAGATCTCCCAACCATATTCTCCAGTGCCAACAACTAGGTCACCTGAGAACACTCCTGCATCTGGCCAGCTCCAGCTCACTGACCTCATAATTCATCAAGTTCTGACCGATATTGGTGAAGAAACATCCAAGCCAGCTGAAGCTGCTGCATCATCACCATCCAAGCCACCTGAACCTACTGCATCAACCGCAGCCACCCATCCTGATGATGTGAACAAGGGGCAGAAAGGAAACTCAGAGGGGAAGGCAGACAACCAGGCCTACTGTATATACAATTTAATTTTGTGTTCTAAAACCAAACTTATGAATTCTGTTGCAGTTACTTATGCATTGTTATTTATGTAGAACTGATGCAAAGTGTTATGAAGTACTGATGCATTTTGATGTTTTTCTTACTCGTTATCTTATTGATGTAGTCATATGAAATATCATATTTTCAATGTCATATTGATTTTAGATGTGTTTCTGTTGAATGGAAGAATTTGAAACCTTTACCAGCAATAAGTGTAGACATATATGTGTTTAACTCCTTTCCTCTACAATAAAAGGTTCTTCCATAATAAAAAAGTCACATACAGTTTCATTCCTTACTCTTCATCATTCAAATGTTGAAAAATGCAAGTGCATTGACATTTTTCATGAATTTGTAGTTTGAGATTGGTATTTTTCATTCGAATGAGTAAGTATTTCATTCAAATGAAATGTTTGATTTGTAGTGTTATGCATCAAGGTTGTTGCATGTTATTAGGCTCTCATTCGAATGATAAAAATTCTCATTCAAATGATGAACTACATGCTTCGATATTAATCTACAAATCTCATTCCAATCTTATGTTGATGGTTCCTCATTCGAATGAGCCATGGGTCCATTCGAATGACCATGTACATAATTCAATATTCATCTCCACCATATGTGGGGTATCATTCGAATGAGCACAAGGCTATTCGAATGAGGCACTACATCTATATTCATCTCCAGCACTCATTTGAATAGAATATGAAGATGTGGGGTTTCATTCGAATGAGGCACTACATACTTCAATATAAAATATCCTCGTAGGGTTTCATTCGAATGAGCACAAAGTTCATTCGAATGAGGCACTACATAATGGAGCCTCATTCGAATGGTCCACTGGGTCATTTGAATGACCAAGTTTATACATCAATATCATCGCCTTAATGCATTCGAATATCTGCGGATTAATTCAAACGAATTTTCACCTCATCCTCAACCCCGCATTCGAATGCGCTGAAAATGTGACACTGTTCACATATATATAATTAATAAAATATATATTCAATACATATATAAATATATATAATTAATTATAAATATATATATAATTAATAAATATAATATAATTATATATAATATAATTAAATATTAATCAATAAATATAATTAAGTTGATTTTTTGTAATAAATAAATATATTTATAACAAACATTTTACATTAGGGGCATTGTAGTCATTTAATACAATTTACCTACTCTCTTTCCTACAATTTTAACCCAACCAAACAAAATTTTTTTCATCAACCTATTTTCCATTCCAGTGGCAACCAAACAGCACACCCTAAAAAATTTTCCATTCTCTTCCATTCCATCCGATTCCAACAAATTCTTTGAACCAAATGGGCTGTAAGTAAGACTAAATGTTGCGTGGGCCAAAATCTTCCTCCCGACAACCCAATAAAGAGAGAGATTTGACTTTTTTTTACCATGGGAATGTTTGATTATTGTCAATAGGCTAGAATTAATTTTGTAACGTAATAAACCAACTTTCAAAATTTTTATTGAAAGACGTGTTGGTATTTAATGTGTATCGAACAACAAAAAGATTGATTTGAAAGACCCTGATTGGCTAAAAAATTGTCAAGAGTCCATTTAACAATGTTTTTTCGTAAAACGAGATAATCTTTTTCACATATTTATCTCAACTTACGTAAAAATATTTTTTCACCGCATTCACAAACGGATCTATTAGTCTACTCGTTGGCACGCATAACATATGAATTAGATTTATATTTGTATACTCATATTGGACTGATATAAAATTAAGATACAGATGTCAGTTAGCTTTATGATGCCTTTTTTTTTGTAGTGTCCACCCGCTTCATTTAGCAAGGCTTATTAATTATTTTTCAAAAATTGAGAAAATTTATTAAAATTATTTAAATTTTGAAGACTTCTACACTTCCCAAAATTATCATTTTAACTAATCCCCTGCAACTCAGTTGGATGGTAAAGAGTAAAGACAGAAAAGGTATTGTAAAAGAGAGTGATATTTTTGGGGATCAGTTATAAATAAATATTTTATTGAATTCCGGATAGAACTTGTACTTGAAAGCATGAAGTGTATTTGTCTAGTAAAGAACATTTAAAAGCAATGAATAGGATCTTATAAATAGATCAGATGAAGTGTATTTGTCTAGTCCTATTTACAAAACCTGATTCGTCGATCTTTAATTAATATAAGCCCATATATAATTTTAAACAAAGGTATGATTCGCTTCCAAAAAAAATTCTCTTTTCTTTTTTTAATTAAGATAATGCCTTTTTTTTTATCTATGCACTCTTTTCTCAATGAACTACACTAATAAAAAATAATTATAAAAAACTTTCAAAATACTTAACCAGTTTTCTCAATTGAAAGTGTGAAAATAGTTGACATGACTTACGCTTAGGAATATATGCGAATAAAGGGTATGGGCCTTTAATAATGTGCCTTCTTTTAAACTTCCATAACACTTTTATAATATCGCAACTTTCCAAGTATTTTTCCTTTTGATGTTTCTGATTCTATATAAATTAGTGAGATTTTAATATCATCTGTATAAGAAATGGTATGGTTTTAAATTTTTTAAAGAAAAATAAACTCTAATTGTATAATTTTGTTTTATTTTTTTAAAAAAATCGTGAAGTATTAATATTATAGAGAGATACGTTGAAGGCGAACACCCTGTTAATTAATAATGATGTTACGAGAGTATATACATAGGCAGTTGCTAGTGATCCAGCCAACTTCCGTACATTGTATATAGATCCCGTTGGGTGTTCATTAATTCACTGATGCGTACATCACCTCTAGACGTTTAGTTAAAACTAAGACTAGTATCAGAATGTTGTGAGATTTAATTCGTCTCAAACTCTCGTACGTATAAATGGATGCGCCTGCATGCATGCCTCACTACTTTCACCTCAAACCCACCTATCTCATCTTACTTATTGTGTATTTGCATCAGTGACTGATCATTACAGAGAGATGGGGATTAGTCTGAGTGATAATAATAATCTAACTTGCATGTTGCTGCTGGTGGTGGCTGTAACTTACGTAGAGGGGCAGTCCCAACCGCCTTGTTTCTTCATATTCGGAGACTCTTTGTCTGACCCTGGAAACAACAACCTTCTTGCCACCGTGGCCAAATTTAATTACCTTCCCTACGGCGTCGACTTCCCTTCCGGTCCCACCGGAAGAGCCACCAATGGCCGCACTGTCCCCGACTTCCTCTGTAACACCACCATTTCTTCTTCCGTTCTTGTGTTTGTGTGCGTGTCTACATGTATATAGTCTAATGGATGAGGTGGTTACATTTTTACAGCTGAATTTATGGGGATGCCGTTGATTCCACCCTTTGCAAATACAGTTGGTTCAGACGTCCTCAAAGGGGTCAATTACGCATCCAGTGGTGCAGGAATTCTCTTCGAGACCGGCAAGCAATCCTTAGTTGCGTAACTGCTTTACTTATTTGTCTTGATCAGCTACTCTCAGTTTCAGATTTTGATGGTTGATGGAATGTGCAGGGTAATGTTATAAGCATGGACACGCAGTTAACAAACCATGGCTCCACAATCGGTTCTATTACTGCCAGACTCGGGGGTGCTGAAGCAACCAGAAAATACTTAAACAAGTGCTTCTACTATGTTAACATTGGCAGTAACGATTACATAAACAACTACTTCTTGCCTCTTCTTTATCCATCAAGCAGCATCTATAACTTCAATCAGTTTGCTGATCTCCTCATTGCTAACTACTCTCGCCAACTAAGGGTATAAACATATGTACATGCATGAATGTTTGCGTGTTTAATTTTAGCTGCAAGAGTTAAGAGTAATTAATAAGTTACATAATTGTGATTTGTATGGGGATTAGGCATTGCATGATGCAGGAGCGAGGAAGTTTGCTTTAGTGAGCTTGGGGTTCACAGGATGTGCACCGGCGTTATTTATTTTAGGGAATTCCTCAGATGTATTGTGTGGGCAAGCCATCAGAGCAAGCTCCATTTTTAATCAAAAGCTCAGAGCTTTGGTTGATCAGCTCAATTCTGACTTCTCTGGTGATTCCTCCTTCATTCTTGTCAACGCAACAGCCATCTCCACCCTCAACACTGATTTCCTCGGTATGTATATATATGAATTATCCATTTTATCTCATTCTATGAGACCCTTGGGGCATTGTATTAAGGTTTTGAGTAATGATACGGTGTGTTTGACTCACTAATTCTCATGAGTTGCAGGATTGAGGGTTAAGAACTCAAGTTGTTGCATAACGGTGCCGGCTATTGGGTTCTGTGCTGCGAACATTCGGCCGTGCCAGAACAGGAACGAGTACGCATTTTGGGATGGCTTTCATCCGACTCAAGCTGTCAACTCAATATTTGCAAAGTCAGCGTATAACGAATCAAATCCAGCTTTCACTTACCCTACCAATATCGCTCGTTTACTTTCTTCCTCCCCATAAACAACTTAATATATGTGTATGTAATTAATATCAAAATAATGAGAGTACTCTTTCTCTGTTTATCTTCCATTTGCATTCCTTAAGCAAAATTGAAAACATGTTAAACCACCTTTTAAATTGATTTTACAGACACAAAAGAGAAAGATAGGATCTTTGAACAAACAGCATAAGCAAACAATAAAAATGATACTAAAATATGGCTAATTATGATTGAAATGACATTATTCACGTAATTCAGTGGTTAATATTCTTAATGAAGGACTTAGATAATGATATTTATTAGGGAGAAGGGAGAAGCTAGATAATCTATTATATTATAATAAAGTTTAATTTTTTTGTTTTTATTAGTAGAGTTTAATTAATACAAGCGTTGATAAAAAATTAATGATATAAATGGAGAAATATGGATATTAATAATTAAATGTATGAGATAATTGGATTCGGTAATATTCGTTATCTTTAAATGTCTGTGTTAATATAGGAGGTTTGTTTTGGTCCTTTACAATGAATATTATTTTCACTATCTCTGTTTGAAGTTTCCCTTAGAAAGATGCAACAATAGAGTCAATTATGTGAGATATTAAGCTTAATGGGTTTATAATCTTAACATTTATTTTCTAAGGTGCGTAAGAAGTGTTAAAGAAAAGCGCTTGATAATTGTTTTTTTTTTGCCAAATGCTTGATAATTGGTTAAATAGCAAGCTGACGCATCAATTTAGAAATTGTCAATAATGAAAAACTGTTCTTAATTTTGTAAGATCCAACAATATTTTGGTTCCAAGGATAAAAAAGAAATAATTAGAAGAAAACTTTAGAAACTGGAGGTTTAAGGATTAAGAAATTTAATTTATTGAAGTGTACTTGTTACTTAATTATGAAGTTCAATTGTAAACAAGCATGCATAATGCATGTTAGGCACTTTATAGTTTGATTCTGTAACGGCCTCTTCCTTTTTCGTAATCAATTCTTAATTAGCTCGTCTTCTAGCTTCTTCTACCATTTCTGTCCTATGTGATTTCTAGATTCATAGTCATGGAGCGACTACTTCATAACATCACATGTATATCACGTAATAACCATGTACGATCATATGATATGGATTGCGTGTGAGATGAGCAAGCAGCAGTTTGTACTTTGTATATTATGGTCCCTTTACATGAGAAGACAGTGAAATCTGTTAACTAATACGCCAAAAGGCTGTGAAAGGAAGAAAGCTTTGACTAGTTTAAGGATTAAGAAATTTATATTTGTTCCTTAATTACCATGTTAATTCACCAGCAGCAGGAAGTTTCTCAAGCATGCCAATAACTTCATAATTAAGCTGCTAAAACCCCTTAAACTAAGATTAACATTTTTTTTTTGTTAGCTAAACCATATTCTTACATTCCGCGCTTTATGCCATTATCTATATAACAAGGTATAAGCATGTTCGAAATTAGTTATCTCTCGTGCTTAAAGCTCCTTCATTATTATAGAAGCTGAAGTTGTTGATGGATACTATTTTTTTTTTGATACAAAAAAGTTTAGGTGGGTTCGGCACCGGTCCCCCACCAAGGCCAGGGCCTGGCCCCAGGGCTCTTTGAGCACTTACAAGGGACTTACGAGATCGCCTACCAAAAGAGTCCTCACGACGGCAGAGGGAATCGAACCCACCTCCTTGATGGATACTATTAAGTGGCCACGTTTGGCGCTTCTCGTCCTCGTTCTTCTTGTTCTTCATGTAGTGATAGCGGATGATGATTGTCGGGCCGAAGGGAAGCCTCAAGTACCTTGCATGTTCATATTTGGAGACTCTTTATCTGATAGCGGAAACAACAACCACCTCTTAACTTCTGCCAAAGCTAATTACTTCCCTTATGGCATGGACTTCCCCTCTGGCCCAACCGGAAGGTTCACCAATGGCCGCACTATTGCAGATTTCATCAGTACTATTCATCTCTTTACTCTTCTTCTTCTTTAATTCATTTCCTCTTTAATTACTTCTCTTATTGAGAGGAGGCTAATCAAATTGTTTGATGGCAGCTCAACGTCTGGGATTTCAAAACTTGATACCACCCTTTGCTAATATCAGTGATGCAGATATACTTATGGGTGTGAATTATGCATCTGGTGCCTCTGGAATTCGCAATGAAAGTGGCACGCACATGGTATTTATACATCTATATATTTATATATACAATTATTGATGAACTAGTTGGTTCATTAGCGATGGTAGTTACGTTGAGCAAATTATAAATACTTAAGCAGGGTGCGAAGATCAGCTTGGGATTACAAATAGCAAATCATAGAGCCATTGTTTCTCAAATTGCAAGCAAACTGGGAGGTTCTGATGAAGGTCGACAATACTTAAAGAAATGCTTATATTATGTGAATATAGGAAGCAATGATTACCTTCAGAATTACTTCTTGCCACAATACTTCCCGACAAGCAACATCTATAACCCTGACCAGTTCGCTGAAGCCCTCATTCAGGAATACTCTCAGCACTTAAGGGTATGCCTACCCATCCCCCAATATGGTTTCTAGGTCTCTCTATGAGACTAGGGTCCTCAATTTTGTTGTGTGATTGCAGGCTTTGTATGAATTTGGATCAAGGAAATTTGCTTTGTTTGGGCTGTTCCTTCTGGGGTGTATTCCAAATGAACTCATAAATCATGGGGATGGGTCTTTATGTGTTGAAGAAGAGAACAGAGCAGTCCTCATTTTCAATGACAAGCTCAGACAACTGGTCGATCATTTCAATCAAGAGTTTTCTGATGC
>JANTPZ010093421.1:0-46552 GCA_025593235.1 Vachellia pachyceras | reverse complement strand
GGTTTGGATGCTAGGTTTGAAACCTAGGTTTCACAGATTCCGAGGTAAAACCTAGGTTTTGAAATGTGATTTATGTTTGGGAAGTTATAGCTTTTACAGATTTCGAGGTAAAAAAGTAAGAAAAAGTGGGTATGAAAGAGGAAAGTAAGAAAGAGAAAGAGAGAAAAAGTAAGAAAGAGTAGTAAAAAGAGAGTATGAAAGAGAAAATCTAGGTTTCAAAACCTTGAAACCAAACCAACCCTTAAAAGATTATGTACTGCATTAAGAAATTCGGCTGCATATAAAACAAAAGAATCCCATTTGTCTTTTACTTCGACAATAGTCACATTTGTATCGAATTTTACATCAGTTACCTCAAAAAAGTAAATCAGATTCGATCCTCGAATACATCAAAACTTGTAATAATTTTCAGCAATTATATGCTTGAAAGATAGTAGTGTCACTATTCTGTTTTCAAAGAGCAAGATTGAGCCAAATATGATGGCAGCAGAATTTAGCTAAGTAAATAACAGATGGAAAAATTTCCCATGCTGGACGGGTTAGCTCTTCCAATAGCATAGTATCTATCAATTCCAATGACCGAATTGTTTAAACTTGAAGCAGAGATGAAAAACCGAGCTTACAAGCAAAATGCAGAAACTAACACGGTACTCCTTAGACTGTGAGGTGATTCTTCTTCGTTCTTCGTCTTCTTCCTCTTGTTGAGCTTAGCTGGGACTGTGCTAACTAAAACCTACCTCCCATTTGAAAATGGAGCACCGAAAAGGAATCAACTGGAGAAAATTGTCAAAGAAAAGAAGCTGTGGGGGCATTCGCTCTTTACCACTCGCCGAAAAAGGTTGGTATTAGAATTTTGACTGCATCAAGGAAAACGACAACAATAAAAAATCTTGATTTTAAAAGTTAAGTTTGCGACAAAGTGGGGTGAAGGAAGGAGCGAAATTTGGACATGAAGGAGAGGAAAGCACGTCGATGTATAAGAGGCAGAGAATCCGGAGAATGTTGCTCTGAATAATATATATATATATATATATATATTGAATGAGCAATGAAACACGCATGGAATTAAAGACACATTGAAACAATATTTTATGAGGATTTACTTTGCAAAAGCTGTTTTTTTAGTTTTTACGGGCTTACAAGTATTGAAAGGTAAAGAAGAAGGGAATAGATTTATAGATCTAATCATTTGCATCTTATCTTAATGGGATTTGAATATTCCTAAATTCTTAAACAAATCAGGACTATGCATGCGCTCTTTAAACTAAATGTACGGAGTCTAACGAACCCCCTGTGCCAAATTGATCCAAACTTTTTGTAATGAAAAAAAAAATCCGCATTAGTGTTTGTTAATAAGAAAGATATTGGGGGGAAAATTAGATGGAAAGTATAGGAGCAGGCGTGAGATAGTGTAGCGGTGTAGTATGACGAAGCAAGACCCTAACATTATTGTTCCTTGTGATTAGTTTTTAAATTTTTTTTTCAAAAAAAAGGGCGGGTGATGTACCGCAATACCAGATACTACTAGACTCATTTCGGAACGCGGTAAAGAAGTACTTTTACGTAAATTGAGGTAAATATATAGAAGAAATTATCTCATTTTACAAAAAAAACACTATTTAACATGTTTGACTTTTTTAAACTTTGTCACGAACAACCCCGCTACCAGTGGTGGCCAAGGAGGTAGCTGAAGAAGGAAATTGGCGGGAACGCGGGGGCACATGGGCATGTGTGTGTTCACTTTTTGATCATTGTTTGCTTTAGGATTGTGTTTGAAGCAATTCGATGAAGTTGATGTTTTCTTTTTTGTGGTATGCGATCGTTAGTGGCGTGACTTGCGGGCATGTTGGATGTGGGTCCCATTCGGCTCCATGGTTTTACTGGTCAACCTTCCACTCTTTATCATTCAACTTTTAACCCCCAACTCCCAATGTCCATATTTTCCAACTTCATATCCACTTGCTTTGAAATATAATAATACACCAACAAAAACCTTTGATTCATTACACAAGTCAGTAATTAAAAAGCAGCATTCTTAATTTTACCTATAATGTTGGCAGCACATGCTTATTTAAAAAAAAATGATGAGACAGATATAAACGAGAACTAAGTTGAAAAATTATTTAAATTTAATTCAGATTGTGAAATATTACTTATATTTTACATGAAGAGGGGTAGAGAAAGCTGAATTGGCTCAAACATATTAAATAATCAAACCGAAACATTTTAAGTAAGTTCATTTCACTTGAGTGAAGCAGCTTTGTTCAGTTTAGTTACTGCAATTTTTTTTATTATTTTTGTTAGGTGCAAATAACTTCTTATCATAAACAACCATGTTTAAAGTGCAGTTAAATACTAAATGTGAAGATCCATTTTACTCATTCGAATAGTGCTTGTTTGGGAATTCCTTATTCCAAACGGTGCACGCAAACCAAGGCAAAACCATTTTAAAATCCGTAAAAATATCTTGAAATCCATAAAAACCATCTAAAAATCAGTAAATTCTTTTTTAAATTTGTAAATTCCTTTCTCCCCACGGATTTCACACACACATGATTGTTTTCAAAATGGAATCTATTCAATGCTCCTTTGATATCAATTTTTTTATACATAAATTTTAGGCATGGGGTTGGGCTCACCCACAAGCCAAGGGCAGGGCGAAATCTCCCTTCCTCTTAGGTCATACCAATGTTGGGCAGGGCGAGCCGTTAATTGCCCTTAGGCGTTTACCTAAGCACCCAGGAGCTAAGATGCCTCCCCAAGCGCCGCGACTGGAGCCACAACAAAATGACCTTCCTCGGTATCGAACCCTCTCCCTTTGGTGAGAGTGTCCAATACCTTCGCCAGCTGAACCCACAGTCGATGGGTATTTAATATTTTTTTTTTGCGAAAACTATAGTATCCCCCACCCCAATGGTGAGAGGCTGATGTCCCAGATGCTGCAGAGGCCCAATTGTGTGAGCCTAGAACCTAAAGGGCCTGATCCTCACATATCCATAGTCCTGATTGGCCCAAACGCACCATTCTCTAATAAAGCCCATCATCCAAACGTAGGCCCCAAACTTTCAATCACTCATCACTCTTCTCAGCGACTCCACTCCTTAAGCTTTCTCTTCCCCGAAACCGAAATTGCGACTGCGAGTTGTTTGAATTCAATGATAACAATACTCCAGGCTGTAGCAAAAAAAAAAATACTCCAGCCCAGAATAAAAAAAATGTTACCATGTTAACACACACACACATGGTATCATCAAGGTTGGTGCAGCGAAATAAACTAATATATTACTTTATAGTGAATCAAGATTCCGATTTCCATTAAAAGAGATGTTGACATTTAATACTTAATAGTAGATCGAATAGATTTACCCCTCGCAACAAGATACATATACTTATCAAAATAAATATATGTGTATATTCTAAAACTATCACGTGTGAATTATAATCTTAAGATTGAAGCTTCTATCATGGCTTTGTTTGACAGAGCTTCTCTCCCTCTTAAAAGTACGTTCAACAGTATTTTTTTGTAAAACAACATAATCTCCTTCACATATTTATTTCGGCTTGCGTAAAAGTACTTCTCTATCTCCTTCCCAAACGAATACTAAGACTGAAGTCCAAACTACCCGGCTCCAAAGGAACTCAATCTCAATGGCTTAATTATAATCTTACGTCGAGTTAGATTTCATAAACTCCATTAGATTCCCCATATTACTCTATCTGTACGATCAAAGGCTGAATAAAAATGAATGAAAGTGACACACACATTTTATTTTTCAATGGTGACGTGCGACTGGTTAAGAAATGAAAATCTACATTGGGAATTTAAACATCAGACGCGGCGTCCATCCAAGAGAAGATTCTCATATATCTGGCACTGATAAAAATGAGAGCAGTAAATGAAAAGAGGGAGAACAGAACAGAATACAAGTACACTCTACTTACGTTGTTCAGTTGTGACGGCTAAGAGTAGGAATCATGATGATAATGTTGTTGTTGGGAACCGTTAATCAGAGGTTATCATTAATTAGTTACATTACTACTCATCTCATAACCATCGCCCCCATAACGCAGCATCATCGTCATCACATTATCTCATTCTCTCAATTCATTTACTCCTCCATTAATTAATTAACCCTTTTCCCAATGATACATAATTCCCACTTCTATATCCTTCTCGTTCTCCGTTCTTTCTTTTTTTTTGAGGAAAAAAATTAACATCTTGGATAAATATAGACTTCGATGGATTATTTCCTGTGTGTCAAATAATGGATTATTCCTAAATTTTCTTTAATGGATAAGCATGGACATAGACATGTTGATTGTCGAGGCAACATGCGAATGATATGTGTAATGTAAAACAAGAGGGAGTGTAATGTAACGCACTCCCCAACGTTGTTGAGTTCAGCCCCCTGCGTTAATTGCAATTCAATGGCTCGCTAATTCATTCCTTCGTTCATCTCATTTCCTCCATTCTCATTTCTCACATTAAATGTAAAAAAGTAAGATTCACTGAAAATCAATAATTCTTTCTTCTTCACGAACTCCAACCCCCAATCGCACTCTTCTTCAATATAAAATCCCCTCTTTCCTTCCCAGGAAATTCTATGGGATCTTACTACTGCTTCCTCTCTCCCACAGATATGGACTTCTTCAACAGTGACTTTGATTTACTAAGCTTCGTTTACCCACATGGCCTCAATTCCTATAACCCTCCCTGTCAACAAGAAGCGTAAGTATCCACCTATTCCATTAATTTCAAGATTTTACTTTTTTTTAACCAACTTCCCCAGTGAAAACGAATCCTTCTCTGTTTTTGCTCCTTTTTCTGATGATTCCTGAGCAACCCACGGATTCAGTTTATTCTTTGAACTTTATTTTGACATGTTCGGTGTTTGAGAACGACGTAGTTTAGTTTCTTGTACGGGTTATGGTGCTATTTTTATTTTTTTAATAGTGATGTGTTCTTGAAATATGTTGCAGAATATTGGAGATGTCACCTGTGATGGGTTTAGATGACATGGCGGATCTCATGGTCCCACCGCCAACGCCATATGAAAGTAACCCATCTTACTCGATCCAGTTTCAGGAACTCGAAAATTTCGACTCCTACTTCTCCGGGTTTGATTACAGTTTGCCTACTTTTTATGATGGCTTGGTGATCGACGAAAAGCCTTGTGCCATTGTTATGCCCAATCACTCTCGGTGCGAGTCTTTTCCTATTCAAATGGACCGATCTTCGAGCTCTATGTTCATTGGAGCCGGGCTTGCCCCTTCTTCGATTAAAGAACAAGATGAGACTAGCAGCAGCAACAGGATTTGCTATCACAGAAAGAAAAGATCAGCCAGCTTGGAATTAGATGACATAAGGAAGTACTTTGATGTTCCCATAACAAAAGCTGCTAAAGAACTGAACGTGGGATTGACCCTGCTCAAGAGAAGATGCAGAGAGCTCAATATTACAAGGTGGCCTCACCGTAAAATCAAGAGCTTGAACGCCCTCATCGACAATGTCAAGGTATAATATTATTAGTATTTCTCAAATTATTCTGATTCAACGTGTGGAACTGTCAAATATTTCTGATGTAGTCAATCATTTAGAGCTTAAAAGATGTTGCTATGTTGCAGGAACTTGGTTTGGCAGACGAGGTGGCTATGTTGGAGAGCCATAAGAAGCTTATGGAGAAGTTGCCTGATGTGGTATTGAGCGAGAGAACTAAGAAGCTAAGGCAAGCATGTTTCAAGGCTAATTACAAAAGAAGATTAATGGCACTTCAAGCCTACCAGGCCTGACTAGCTTTGAAGCAAATCACGTGTGAAGAATCTCAGTGACAGAGATGGAGGAGGATATGATGGTGGATGGTAGATCTAGCTTAGGTGTATAGAATAGTGAACTACTATATGTTTAGACTTCAAATCAGTTTGGGTAGGAAGTTAGAAGAATATGTGGGCTGAAGCTTTCTGCCGTATTGTTCAAGGCGTTTACATTTTCAGGCAGATATGCTCTATGCATGTTTTTTACTACGTTCGATTGTAGCTCATGGATATTACTGTGGAAATTGGTTTCTTACATGGGAAGAGTTCTCTGATACCCTGCATCTTATGGTGTGTTTCGAAGTCAACACACGTTATTTATTTTTGTTCCTTGGTCAAGCAAGCAATCATCAGGAAGTAATATAAACAGCATTAGAATGTTGCAGTAGATACATCAAGAAACACAGCTTTCAGCAACAACCTTCGCTGCTTAGGAGGAAAATCGCTGTTGTGTAAACTCTATCCAATGTTTTTTTAACAGTGTTTTTTCCTCTACGTAAGCCGAGTCTTCCATACATAACATTTTCCTGTTGAATTGCGTGGCTGTTTTGTTTGTGTGGATGCAACTTCTAACCGAACAGTCTTTGACAGAGGAGTGAGGGAAGTTTTGTAAGTTATTCTCGTACTTGGTATGGCGTGTCGATAAGGAAATGATGAGTGCATTATTGACAGTCTTGGAAGGGGGTTCGAAGACATAATTCAAACTTTTGAATCTTTTACTAAACACGACCACTTGTGCAACAATATAATAACAAGCACAATTGAGTGTTAAAAATGGCGAGGAAGATCGATAACGACGACATGATGTCACAAATATTCAACGCGACTGAGTTCTGACCCTTTTCGGTGGGGGAAGACGTTAAGAACGGTGTAGTGACTAGTGAATATAGTGATATACTTAATTAGGAGCGAGTCAACAGGGAAGCGGCGATGATGGATGAGGTAGATACGTTTGGAGGAGAAAATTAGTATTGAAATGAGCAGATTTCGTATATGGGACGTAGTAGAGAAGAAACTCAAACATGCAAAAAGCCAGAAGTGGACTGAATCAAATTCAATTTTTCAAGCTAACAAGTCAGAGAATACGCGTTCCTCACAGATAGTTTACATTCTCAATGTCTAAGTGGGATAGATACCCACACGTGTTGTTTGCACAAAATTAAAATCAGCCAAGGCCAGACATGTTTACGGTTGAAGATGTTGGTTTCCCAATTTATAATTAACTGATCTTGAAATTAAATGTTTACAAAAAAAATAAGGTTCCAAATGTTGTTATTCCCCTCCCCAAAGGGAAGGGAAGGGAAGCTCGCATATGGGTGACATGAAGAGGTTCAAATTAAAGGCCAAAAAAAGTTTTTCTTAAAAAAAAATTACCTTCTAATTCATTCATTATAAGCTTTTTTGGTGAGTTCTATCTTTTTAGTGAGAACTTTATCTTCAAGTTATTGCATCGTTGAAGAGTGACTTATTCCATTATAATTAACCTCATTAATAAATAACAGATTGTTTTGTTTAACTCTAAATGTAAATACATCTTCTAATAAAATTGGTCAATAAAATTATTATTATATCTTTCTTCGTCCACACGTAATTTTGGATTTTCTTTCCCTTCTCAAATGGAGCCAACGACCACCGCATCATCATCATCATCATCACTCACTCCACTATTCTAATCTCCTCAAAGATCCTTTGGCCCTACTTGTGACACATCTATAATCCTTCGTCCCTCTTTAATTCCAGCTTTAGCTAAAATAATAATCACACAATAAATTAAAACCAACCTTATCATCCATTCATTAGTTGATCAAATAAAATAATGGTAATAATAAGCAATACCCTATCATTAGCATTATTACATATCTGTGACAAATATATAATTATATGATAACGTAGTAGCAGATTCACTTTTTTTGTAGTGAAAGTGTCTCTTTATGTATACGCAGAGAATTGCATTACGATAGGAGGGAACTCAACTCTTGATCTTCTTTCCTGTACAGATATGGGTAATAGTAATATGGATCAGTTTCTTGTGAGATCCCCTAATTTTCTCTGCTTTTCTTGCTTGCGTTTCCATGGGACCACTTGCTTCAAGCTCTCATAAATGCTTGCCTGTATCCATAAAATTGCTAAAGATTAGACTTGCTACTAACACACACCCACAAGTCATAATGCGCATCTAAAAGCTAAAATCATTTAACTGGCTCAATAACAAAAGTCCAGCTTTTCGGCACTTTAAGAACAGTAAGATCACTTTAAAAAAAGTTTATGTCAACTGTTAGAGAAACTTCCCCAACAAAATGAACAAGACAGAAAATATTTTGATCATCACAAGCTCTATCTTTTGGCCATCGCAGAAAGTTAAAGTAAAATCAGTAGTCAAATTAAACATGATCTTTTTTCCTTCCTTTTTAATTGTTTCAGGCATTTTGCTTAATTACGCATATTCCATAGCGATGCTACTTTAATTTCCAGGTTTGTGTAGGATGTGTTGTACAGAACAAAAAGGGGATAATAATTGGCAGAAAAAAGCAAATACCATGTCTTGAAGAGTTAAAATGTTTCAGAAAAGAATATGAACGCCACTTCATTATTTCAGCTTCAAAGTCTAGCGTGTGTGCTGATTATTATTATTATTGACTAGTTAATTGATGAATAAGATCATTCTCCTTTCTCAGTTTTCAACCTTCTGGAAAAACTTAATTGCTTGGTTAATTAACTTCAATCTCATCTACCCAAAACAACTCATTCAAATAAACAACAGAGGGAAAAACTTGCACAAAAACAACTCAATGATATAATCAAACAAAAGGTGATTAAACAAGATTAATTTCAGTTTCTTTTTTGCATATGCGCTTAGTTTTGTTCAAATTAAACAAAAGATCAAAGTGAAAAGTGCACATACCCACAAATGTGATCTTGGCTGAGAGAGACTGAATAAGCTTCCTCCTCTTCTTCCAACCTTAGCGATCTTAGCCTTCGCAGAAGTACTACTGACCTCAAAGCCTCGGTCGTCCCAAAAGGTAAACCCATTTGAAAAGTCAATACTGCCCCCAAGCTCCTGCCTCCGGTTCTTCTTGGAACTGCTCCACCGGCTAGACCCAAAATTGCCATTCCACTGGTCCTTCCCCACCATACGGGGGCTCCTATACGACGTCGTGAAGGACACGGCCCGGCCCACGTACGGCCCATCCAGCACCGTCGTTGGCGAGTGGACGTTGGAGGACACCTTGGCCTCCGGAAATACAAGCCTTGGAGGCAGCTCTAGGGCTCTTCTCCCACATCTATCGGGCTCCGACTTGGTGTGGCAGGGCCTAGGCTTCCCCGGAGCTTCCTCCCATTGGAAAGGAACCGACACGGCGGTGGGCGACGGAGGGACAGGCGTGGCCTCCGGCTGCTTGATTGGGCGAGAGATGAACATGGAAAGCTTCGACGGAGAATAGATTTGGTGATCGGAGTCAGTTTCTGATCCCATTGTGTGTGGGAATGAGAACTGAGAGGGCACTTTTATGGTGAGTTGGTTAAGTGGGTGCGTGTTCAGAGAGAAGGGGGGGGGGATAAGTGGACAAGAAGGAGATGAAAGGGGCGAGGGTAAATGGGTGGACGCAACTATGGTCTACGGGCGTTTTTATTTCTCGCATGAGGGATGCGAATTTACGTAAATCGCCCCTTTAAATTCAGGATTGGGTGCCCCACTTTGACTCTTTCTTCTTTTTGGAATTCAACAAATCGTGTGCACCTTAAAAAAACCGAAAGAAATTTATTGAAATAAACATAAAAAGGAAAGAAATATATAAATATATGTTATGATTTAAATTATGAAATTAATATTATATCTTACTTTCATGTGTTAGGACATAAAAATCCATGTTTAGTATCAATTTTAAACAAGTTTTAATATTTTTTATATGATAATTAATTACAATTATGAAATCAATACTTTAAAGTATTTAAAACGTTTGTATACCTGATAATGTTCAACTTGTTTTATAATTTGAATACGCACACATGATATATGGCTTCTCACAACAATTTCATTTATCATCATTTTCAATACTATGAAGATGTGAACTAATATTTAAATTTTTAATACAATTAATTACAATTAATATTTAACAATACTTTAAAAAATCATCTTCTAACCGGTAAAAAATGATTCCTGCCCAATACTAGCGTGTAATTAATTGTGTGGGGGAAGAAAACGACGAAGGTGGGTTATCCCAAAGTCCCAATGTGACAATCACTAATAATGCAGCGGTTGCTATCACACATATAACTTGTATTTGCAGGAAAATGATGCCCAAATTTCTTTATTTAAATATCTCAGCCTTTTCTATTTTGTTGATATATATATGTATGTATCTTTCATTTGCATTCTATCTTTTCTATTTAAATTACTTTTAATTTAACTGTATTTTATGGATTTTATACCTATATAGGATAAGCTTAGGATTGAAGTTTTCCCATTTTTAGTAAAAATTAAGGAGGCAGCGAAAACTAAATAAAGTAGTTAAAATAACCCCCCTCAATTTTCGGTTTGAATGGTTCGTCTTAAAAAAGTTTCGTTAAGTGCGATTAGCATTCTTAATTTTTTACCCTTGTACCTTAAAAAATGGTACGATGTTGTCATATACGGTAATGTTTCTAACCGTAGTTAAAGGCAATTGTATTGTGAAATTTTTCTGAACGAACAACTAGTATATAATCTTTCAATTGGTACAGTGATTTTAAGTTACCAAAGTTCAAATCAGAATTGAAAAAACTATTCAACAACTCATTATCCATGTTTAAAAGTTGTTCATGCACAGTTTTCATTTCTATAATCCATTTTAATTCTTACATTTATCATTGTTTACTAAATTAATTTAGATAAATTATAGACTGATGCTATATAATCTGATGTTAGATATATGTATTTCATGAAGATCATACAGTATTTGTTCATGTTGCCAATTTATTTTATTTTTAAATCTCATAATATATCTAGATTAATTTTAATTCTTACATTTATCATTGTTTACTAAATTAATTTTAATTCTTACATTTATCATTGTTTACTAAATTAATTTAGATAAATTATAGACTGATGCTATATAATCTGATGTTAGATATATGTATTTCATGAAGATCATACAGTATTTGTTCATGTTGCCAATTTATTTTATTTTTAAATCTCATAATATATCTAGATTAATTTTAATTCTTACATTTATCATTGTTTACTAAATTAATTTTAATTCTTACATTTATCATTGTTTACTAAATTAATTTAGATAAATTATAGACTGATGCTATATAATCTGATGTTAGATATATGTATTTCATGAAGATCATACAGTATTTGTTCATGTTGCCAATTTATTTTATTTTTAAATCTCATAATATATCTAGATTAATTTTAATTCTTACATTTATCATTGTTTACTAAATTAATTTTAATTCTTACATTTATCATTGTTTACTAAATTAATTTAGATAAATTATAGACTGATGCTATATAATCTGATGTTAGATATATGTATTTCATGAAGATCATACAGTATTTGTTCATGTTGCCAATTTATTTTATTTTTAAATCTCATAATATATCTAGATTAATTAAATATATCTTATATTAAGCATAAAATTTAAGCTGGTAATTAATTTTTGCTCATCCTTCTTTATTTTCAATGGGGATTATATAATATCCCTAACGTTGTTGGCTCAGCTGTCTTCGTTAAACTTCGATCCATCCATTGAATGGGAAAAACTTTACAGGTGGTTGCAACAGTACATTGGCACCATATCACTTCACTTGCATGACCAAGTTGACTCAAAATTAAAAAAAGATTAATATTTAATGCAGTTTATTTCTTTCTTTTTTCGCCAGAAGCGGTTTCTTGAACTGTATATATATAGATATAGAGAGAGAGAGAGAGAGAGATCACGAGGTTATTTATACAAGTAGGTTTACTATAACATATAACGTGTGAGCCACAAATATTTTGTTGCTGGTTTGTCATTCATAACTGGTGTGATTGGATAGGCCACTTATGATCACATTCATTATTACTACTTGATTATTGTATTATGGTTTGTTGTCTCTTAAATTTCATTATGTTTCACTACTATTAATTAACTACATTTTTTGAGTTTGATATCCACGTGTTATTTCTATAAAACATGTCTCTTTTTATTGGAAACAATCACGTTTATTGAAAACAATCGTCGTCATCAGCGTGAGCGTCATCTTCATTGTCATCAGCGTCATCGGCGGCATCATCATCTTCGGCGCCTCCGAGAACCTCCGCAAGCATTCCCATTTCCGGTGAGCATTCCTTCCTGGTGTGGATCTCCGCCGTGCTGTCGTTCACTTTCCGGGATGAAGAATGGGGTGTGAGAGATGAAATTTTTAATTTAAAGGGTATTTTGGTCTTTTTAAATAAAAATTGGGTTCCATTTCCATGACATACCAAACGTACTTTCAAATTTCATATCCATCTCCATATCCATCTATATTTTTATATCCATTTCCATTCCCATATCCATCAAAATTAATTCCAGTGTACCAAATGGGGCATAATTTGTTTTAGAAGTCTCAAAATTCATACAGTATCATAATAAATTTCAGTTTTATTTTCCCCAATATATGTGTATATATAAATGTGATTATGTAAACACCATTTCCGTTAACATCTTGTCACATTTTTAAAGTACTGTTTAGTAAGCTGTGTAATTTATTTTTAAAATATCGCTGTACTGGATCTTGGATTTCATCCGAATAAAAATGAGAAATTTAGTCTTAGATTCCAAATAAACAAGTTATTTAAGGAATGGTCCCACGGAGGACAATATTTAATGAGAGGTTCCAATTGCCAACATGAGGTCATGATTGACAACATCATGCATTGTGTTGACAACACCTCATGTTGTCAATGGGACCTTTCATTAAATATTTTGATCAATGGACTATTCCTTAAATAACTTACTTATTTGGAACTTAAGACTAAATTTCCTAATAGAAATCACCTCTAGGTAAAAAGAAAAGAAATAATATTAACAATAATATTGAATTCTTAACACAATTGATAAAGGGTAATTATTTTTCGATGTTTGGATTCTCCCTTTCTAATGAAAGAAATTGCCCACAGAATTTTAACAATATTCAAATGTTACCCTCTCGGTTAAAAGAAACCATTTCATTTGCAAGCTTCCTCACTCCTCACACCTCATAGGTAGAGGTGAGCAAAAATACCCGCCCCGCTCGCAACCTGTAAGTTCTAAACCCGTCAAAACCTGCCCAATTGAACTTGTCACGGGCGAGTTAAAAAACGGGCGGGTGCACTATAAATGGGGCAGGACACGGGTTCACCAACAAGGTACTCGTTCCCGCCCGTTATGCCCCGCTTATTGTTTTTTTTTTCACCCTCATACTAATGTCACTCTGCCAGGCCACAAACTATAAACATTGAGCCCAAGTCTTCAAGCCTCATTCCTCATTTCACTTTGGGCCCAATCCATTCGAGCCCAAGCTTCAGGCCTCATTCCTCATTTCAAATTAAAAAAACTTTAACCCACTTACCCACACAGAATCAAATCCCACCTTCCTTTTCCTTCCAAATCTCCGTCCCTCTGAATCTGATGGTGCAAGGTTCCTTCTTCACTTCTTCGAGGTTGAAAGCTACCAGCTGTCCGATTTGTCTGATCCTGTACCTCTTTCCCTCCTCTCGAGTCTCGAATTCATTTCCATTCCAACTGTAGATTTTTTCGCAGCAACCCGAATTATTTATTTCATCGATTCACGAGGGAGCCATATCGCGATTCGCTTCCTTGCCAAATGAATCACTTCGCCTTGGTTTGTTAGAAATTCTAGAAGATCCCCATCATCGAGAATGAGAAAAAAGCAACAGATCGAGTGTAGCTTCACCCATCAACGTCCTCCTCCGCAGATTCGTCATCGCAGCTTCAATCGCAGCTTACAGGTTGCATCTTCAATCGAGGTCGAAAGCTATCAACGGCAGGTAATAATCGAACCAAACAGACATTGTACGAAGTCTTTTATTCAGCCCTGAAATCTGTGGACTGTGGTTCATCTTCAATCTGTTGTTCATCCCACTTCTTGATGAAAAGCTTCAATCTTCATTGTTGTTTGTCTATTGTTCAGCATAGAGAATGAGGAGGTTGCTATGAATGTATTTTTTTGCCGAAGGTTGCTGTGCCTGTGAATGTTGTTTGTTTGCTATATTGTTGATCTTTCAATGGGGAAAAGCTGGGGAAGTGCGGGTTACCCGTAGCCCATGGTAACCCGTCCATTTTTATCTGTACCCATTTGTACGTATCAAAACCGGTTGCATCACGGGTACGGGGTGCCCCGTACCCGTGGAACCCTTTACGGGTGGGGTGTGGGTTACCCCACTGGGCAGCTCCGCCCGCCCATTGCTCCCCCTACTCACAGGTTCACTGTATGCATCTCCCCCTCACCTTTCCCCCTCCAATTGCCGTTGCCGCCGCCGCCGCCAACTAGTCCTTCAGCCGTTGTCACCTCCTGCTCTCTCGTTTTCTACCATTGCCATCATCTCTCCCGTAGTACATTTGCTGTGGTTACAAGCTTTTACAGACTTGCAGAATGGTTTCTGGATCTGGATGCACAGTTGACTTGCGTATTTATGGGCTAACATGAAGAAGAAGAAGAAGAAGAAGAGGCGGCGGCGGCGGAGCGAGAATAATAAGAAAATGACTAATGAGCAGAGCGTGATGGCATTCAAGTCTGTAAAGGAATGGGTTTTCTTGAATCAGCCCTCTTCTTCTGCTTTGGCTTCTTGTTATTTTACTTCCTTTGTCGTGGATGATTTCGGAGTGCAGAAGAGTCTGGGAATAGGTGGGGATAAGGTGGTGTGTTTGACTTGCATTATTCACATTCGAAATTCAGATTGTAGAAAGCATATTAAAATTATTGAGATAATATGTTAAAATTAATAAATCATATTTTGAAATGTATATAAAAATATTTTATCACTAGTAACAGTTTTTTATTTTAATAAAATTATAAGAGTATAACTGTCAACTTAAAATTTACTCGCTTCAGCTCCTTTATGAACCAAACAACAATTATTAAAACATCACCCCTACCATTATCTTCCTTTGAACTGAATAAAGTTCATAATCTTCACTCACTTACCTTTAGTACCCCCACCTCCTCTACTTTGAACAAGGCTTAAGACATTTTTACCTTTTTACATTAAATTTTAACTATTGAATGATAATATTGTTTTTGAAAAACTATTACGAGTTTTAAATACAATGACTATAAACTTATCTATAATTTATAAAAAAATTGTGAATTAATTAAGAATACGGTATATCTAGAAGTAGAATCAGTAAAAAAAAAAAAGAGTAAATCACAGCTGATTGAGAAACGAAGTAATATTCTGTGTTTTTAACTTCAAGACAAACTGGAATCATTCACGCCCTCTTGGTACGGTTGGAGATACTTCTGACAAATCATTATAATTATAGTTATACTTGTAATTAATTAAGAACAAGAAGTCATCAGAATCTTAATAAAAAAATATGGTGAAGAATTGAATATGTACTCTATAGTCTATATATTCAATATTTCCAACAAAACAAACAAAAGGTTTGTTTGGTTAGCCCGTTTGGGCAATCAAAGTCTATTCTTACGTTTACCGAGATAAAATTCCTCTCACATATTTACTTCGAAATATGTGTCCGTTCTCTCAACGGGCTATTCAAACAAGCCCAAAGTCATGCGGCCAATTATTAACAAGACTAAGAAAAGGCCTTATAGGCTACACTACATATAATACAACCTTAAGGAGCAAAGAATAAACGAAAGCCTTAATTAATGATAAAAATAAAGATTCTCAAAAGAATTGAGGAAAAATGAGCTACTTATAATATATAAATGCAAATTGCTCCATTACAATATATTTAGAGGGCTGTTAAGGGGTATTTTATAAGAAAGAAAAAAATTGGTGGGTGTGTCCTTTGATTATGCGCTTGTTTGCAACAACGTTTGCAAAAGCCAAACGCACGTTTAATAATGTTTTTCTGCAAAATGAGATAATCTCCTCCATATGTTTATATCGGCTTGCGTAAAAGTACATATTTTTTTTTGGATATGTCACATTGTATTATATTATTATTTGTGTTATGAATTATTGAGAGAGGTAGGTGAAACATGAAGTTCTTGAACATGAAACAAAACAACATTATTCAGAGAGAGAGTGAGGGGTGTTTGTCACAATATAATGAAGAGAGGTAGACAAGGTTCCAACTCACTAAAGATATCAGAAAGAAGATGATAAAAGAGGAACAACCTAAGCACTATGCTGTCCAGTGTTTTGTGTTTTAGCCACCTTTATTTTCTGCTTTTTAGAACGTGCATGGAATTATCACCAAGAAGAAGAATTAAAGCTGTTAATTTCTTAATCAAATTGGTCATCTTCTCCCCCCCTCTCTGTGTCACAAAACATGTTTCAATCCAACATGCATTCCCTCTCCTCCATCCTTTTCTACCCACTTGGGGAAATGTTACTTTTTCTTGTGCTTAGTTTATTCTTATCAAGGAACTAATAACGATGTTCTTTTCATTAATATAATTTTGTAGCCTAGCCTTGCGCATATTCCTAAAACCCTTTTTCTTCACTCTTCACATGATGCATGAGATTACAATCCAATAGTTTGTAATTATATGAATTGAATCTTGCCATTACATATTGCTTACTCATTGTGAAATTTTTTAACGGTTAGATGGATTATGTGGGAACAATACGGTAATTCCCTCTATTTAGTCATTATAATAGTTGAAGAAGACTATTTTCAGAATGGTCCTCATATCCATTCTTAGCTTTGTGATGAAGTCTATTTATTGGATTTTGAGTAAAATGCAACTTGTTAAATGCTACTACAGCCCTACACAACTACTCGCAGCAGAGACGTGTACTAACTAATCATTTCACGAATGCGACAAAACCACTCCCATCCCATTGCTCTCTATTGATCTTCCTTCTTCCTCAACCCTTTCCAGTTTCCACTGCATTTTCACACACACACACGCTCACACACATATTTATTATATGTAAATTCATTTGTCTTGTGTGAAACAACACTTTCAACATCGTTTTGGTATATTAATAATTTGCCCCATCGTCATGTTGTTTTCTCCCCCATCTGGCGTGGTCTTATGGAGGGAAACAGTTGGTAGAGAAGAGCAAGGTCCCATTGAAAAAGGAATAGTCCTACATCAAACAATTCAATGCACTCAATCATGTTCTCATCTAATCCACACCCACGTATCATTTCCAATTACATATAACATGCTATCAAACACAATCCCCAACTTAATGTCTATATATCAACAATCCCTTTTTTCTTCTTCTTGAATTTGAGAGATAAGTGCTAATGATACGAGATTATAAGCAGGGTTGAACTGCGACCTTCTACTGATAGGGGAGCTTCCGTGTTATTAAACTACAAAGCCATTTAGCATCAACATGCCCTTCCGTGAGCACTGAATTCCACTCAAAGTGGCTCTTTTCACTTGTCACTATTAAATAATTAACAACTCTCTCTCCGGAATGCTCTGGAATGTTCCATAATATTATGGAAAGCTATAGAATATTCTAGAAGGTTGTGGAAGCCTCTAGAAGGTTCTAGAAGATTGTGGAAGCCTCCGGAAGATTTTGGAATATTGTAGAAGCCCCTGGAAGGTTGTGGAACATTGTGGAAGCTCTTGGAAGATTTTGAAAGGTTGTAGAAGCTTCTGGAGACCACTTTAGAATAATATAGAAAGATCTAGAATATATGTGATATTTCTAGGTTTGTATAGAATTCTCTAGATGCAAAATGTAAACCGTAGGATCAAATCAATCTCCACCGTTCGTTAAGGAGGTGGAAGAGTATAAATAGGTGGTGTGTGGTGAGTTGGTAGTGTTGTGAAGTAGAAGTGAGAAGTGTTGAGAGAGTTGAGTAGAAGTGAGTTGATAGAGTTGAGTAGAAGTGAGTTGATAGAGTTGAGAGAGTTGAGAGAAGTGATAGAATTGAGAGAGTTGGGTGATAAAGCAAAGTGTGTGTAAGTGAGAAACTTGAGTGTGTGAGAAAAATACAAAGTTAGTGTATTCCAACTCTTCAGTTTCAAATAAAAGTTTCCTTTCATTAAAGTTCCTCTTTCTCATTCAAACCTCCTGCCAAATAGTTCAAGGGTCTACTACTCAAACCCCAACAAGTGGTGTCAGAGCCAGGTTCTACGGGAGCAGCTGGGTTATTCAGGAGTGGTCGCTATAGCCCGGGTATTTCGACGGAAGACTGTTGAAGTCAATATCATCTTGAGGTTCTGTCGGTATGCAGTCTGGGACTGTGAAGTGTTTTAGTTTACAATTTGACTTACTTGGTGCTGGGCATCCAAGTCATTATGGCAGAGATGGCACTGACGACCACAAATATTGAAAAGTTAAATCAGAATAATTATAAGGCTTGGTCTACTCGTATGAAATTTTACTTGCTTGGGCAAGAACTTTGGGATATTGATGGTGGTAGTAATACCACACAACCAACAAGTCCTGAAGAACTCGGGAAGTGGAAGGTGAAGGCTAGAAAGGCAATGTTTGCCTTATCAGTGACCATTGAAGATAATTTTCTTCAACACATACAAGACGCAAAGACGCCGAAGGAAGCTTGGGACACACTCGGGACACTTTTCACAAGAGCAAATAATGCGAAACTTCAAAGGTTGGAGAACGAGTTAATGGGAGTCTCTCAACATGATATGACGGTGAGTCAATATTTTAGAAAAGTAAAATCTCTATGTGATAAGATCTCAAAGTTAGATCCGGAGAGTAAGATATTTGAAAAACAAATGAGGCGGATTATAATTCAAGGTCTACGACCGGAATTTAATGGTCTCATCGATGTTATTAACGGCTGGATTACAGAACCAACTTTAGTTGAGTTGGAGAACTTTTTGGCCAATCAAGAAGAGTTGGCCAAACAAATGGCAGAAGTTTCCATTAAGAGTAATGAGAAGGCTCTCTATGTAAAAAGGGGAGATTCTCGTAACAAAGGATGTCACTCTACGGGATCCTGGTCAAGAGGGGATAAAAGAAAGAGGCCAAATAATTGGCAACAAAGACAGGATAAATGAGCTCCACAGCAAGGGGGAGCACGTCAAGTTCAAGATAGACGTAAATAGAAGAAGAGTTCCAGAAGAATGGCCAGTGCTACAACTGTGGGAAGAAAGGTCACTTCGCTCGTGATTGCTGGTTTAAGAAAGTTGAAGAAAATGTCGTCACTTCCAGTCATAAGAATGACAGTGAAGAAGAATGGGACTTTCAAGCATCATGTGTCGTTGAAGAAGAAATACCGTTTGAAGATTCTCAAGAAAAAGTTGAGATTGTGTCACAGAACCAAAGGAGACAACACTTCTTACGGTGAGCGATAAATTGATCGATTATGAAAATGATTGGATTGTAGATTCAGGTTACTCCAATCATATGACTGGTGATTGGAAGAAATTATCAAGCACGGCAGAATACAAAGGGAGGAGAATGGTGGTGACCGTTGATAATCTAAGTTGCCGATCACACATGTCGGTAAGATCGAGTTAGTACCTCGCTACAATCCTCATCCAGTACAGCTAGATAATATATATCATGTGACTGGTATGAAGAAGAATTTGCTTTCCGTAGCTCAGCTCACCGATTCAGAAAAGTATTTGTTGTTCGGGCCCAAAGATATCAAGATTTACAAAAGTTTGAAGGTGATCGGGACACCGGTTATGGAAGGGTCACGGCGTGAGTCAATATATGTAATGTCAACAGAAGCAGCTTATGTGGATAAGACAAGGAAGAATGAGACTGCAGATCTATGGCATGCACGTTTAGGACATGTTAGTTATATTAAGCTCAAGGTGATGATGAAGAAATCACTATTGAAAGGTCTCCCTCAGTTAGAAGTACGAGACAGCATTATATGTGATGGTTACCAGTACGGTAAGGCACATCAACTTCCTTATGATGACTCAAAGTTTCAATCACATATGCCACTTCAATTAGTTCACTCAGACGTATTCGGGCCAGTAAAGCAAGCATCAGTGAGTGGTTATCGTTACATGATTACCTTCATCGATGATTATTCTAGATACGTTTGGGCTTTCTTCATGAAAGAGAAATCTGAAGCCATAGAAAAGTTTAAAGAATTCAAGATGATGGCTGAAAGTGAGACAGGGCAGAAAGTTCAATGCCTACGGAATGATAACGGAGGTGAATATACCTCATATGAGTTCTATAATTTTTTGAGGGAAAGTAAGATACGACGTCAACTAACATGTCCCTACACACCACAACAAAATGGAGTTGCTGAAAGAAAGAATCGACATTTAGCAGAGACGTGCAGGAGCATGCTTCATACTAAGAATGTACCAGCAAGATTCTGGGCAGAATGCATGAAGATTGTTGTTTATGTGACAAATAGACTGCCTCAAGCAAAACTCAAGTTTAGTTCACCATTTGAGAAGTTATGGAAGACTAGGCCCACAGTAAGTCATTTCCGAGCATTCGGATGTGTATGCTATGTGTTTATTCTTGATAATCAACAAAGCAAGTTTGAGAATAAGGCAATGCGATGCATATTCGTGGGCTATGACAATGAACGAAAAGGATGGAGGTGTTGTGATCCAATAACTGGGCGTTGTTACGTCTCAAGGAATGTGATATTTGATGAAACATCTTCATGGTGGTCATCACAGTAGGCTAGTCTACCAGATTCTCAAGAATTAGAAGAATTAAAAGTGAATATTCAAGAACAACAAGGGACTAAGAACCAGCAGTCTGCAGAAGAAGATCAAAGTTCGTCAAATCATCCTAAAGCTAAAAGCCTATGGCATACAGGAGTGCATCACTCATCCCCAGAAAAAGAAGAGACAAGTCAACATGAAGAAGAAGATCAAGCACGTCCATTAAGAAAATCAACACGAGTACGTAAACCAAATCCCAAATATGCTAATACTGCTTCAGTTGAAGATGTTCGAGAGCCAAGTACATATAAAGATGTTGTAAAGCATAAGAAGTGGCAACAAGCCATGGAAGAAGAAATCCATGCTCTAAAGCAAAATGAGACAGAGGAGTTGGTGCCCAACGTGAAGGGTATAAAACCCATATCGTGCAAATGGGTTTATAAGTTAAATACAAAGCCTGATGGGTCAATTGACAGGTACAAGGCAAGATTAGTGCCACGTGGGTTCTCTCAACTTGGGGTAGCGAAGGTTGAAGCTTTTATGAAGCAAAGTGTTTGTAAGTGAGTAACTTGAGTGTGTGAGAAAAATACAAAGTTAATGTATTCCAACTCTTCAGTTTCAAATAAAAGTTTCCTTTCATTAAAGTTCCTCCTTCTTATTCAAGCTTCCTGCCAAATAGTTCAAGGGTCTACCACTCAAATCCCAACAGTCACAGCTGAATTATTGCATATTTATGGATTTATGAAGCAAAGGACATTACAAAGTGTGTGAAGTGTGTGCAAGTGAGTAACTTGAGTGTGTGAGAAAAATACAAAGTTAATGTATTCCAACTCTTCAGTTTCAAATAAAAGTTTCCTTTCATTAAAGTTCCTCCTTCTTATTCAAGCTTCCTGCCAAATAGTTCAAGGGTCTACCACTCAAATCCCAACAGTCACAGCTGAATTATTGCATATTTATGGATTTATGAAGCAAAGGACATTACAAAGTGTGTGAAGTGTGTGCAAGTGAGTAACTTGAGTGTGTGAGAAAAATACAAAGTTAATGTATTCCAACTCTTCAGTTTCAAATAAAAGTTTCCTTTCATTAAAGTTCCTCCTTCTTATTCAAGCTTCCTGCCAAATAGTTCAAGGGTCTACCACTCAAATCCCAACAGTCACAGCTGAATTATTGCATATTTATGGATTTATGAAGCAAAGGACATTACAAAGTGTGTGAAGTGTGTGCAAGTGAGTAACTTGAGTGTGTGAGAAAAATACAAAGTTAATGTATTCCAACTCTTCAGTTTCAAATAAAAGTTTCCTTTCATTAAAGTTCCTCCTTCTTATTCAAGCTTCCTGCCAAATAGTTCAAGGGTCTACCACTCAAATCCCAACAACCACAGCTGAATTATTGCATATTTATGGATTTATGAAGCAAAGGACATTACAGCTAGTCAACTTGCAGATCGTATGGCTGGACAGCTCAGTCATCGACATCGAACTATGATAAACGGTTTTACCTCTAGTTTAGGCCTTTGATTTGATTCTGATGTTTCTTAACCATGGCAATTTGGAATGAAGCAATACAACCACGTCCTCCCCACACATGGGTACAATTTTTTTCCTTCTGTACAATGATTATCTGGTATTTGTATTATGGGGTCAGATTCCAGCATTTTCATGCTAATTAGAGTAGCTCTCGAAATGTGTGATTTTTAAAGTTCAAATTCTTCAAATTGTTGCATGAAAATCAAGTCCCTTTTATTTGATTCAACCAGTGTTGGCACATAAAGTGCTAGTTTTAGTTGTCAGATTCTTTTAGAAACTCTCCACATTCGCCACATGTTTTTGTTTATTGGGATTTCTCATATCTTTTTAACCAAGTTTCATAATTCATCATCGTCCCAAACAAACCCAAATGCAAGTCAATTTGCTTTTCGTGCAGCCCAGCCGTTTTCCCTAGGATCCATGCACCAACGGCAAAGGCCCCATAAAGGAAAAAGTAGGACTTTTTTTTTATGGTGCAAAATTGTAAGAATCCAATTAGGCTTAGGCCCTTTTGTTTCTTTTAAGGGTAGTGATCCAGGCCAGCAACGCCGACATTCGCATGTTCAATAGCTGGGGAGTGGGGACCCTCACAGACAGACAAACAGACGCACATGACATGAGAGAAGTTAGAGTAAGTATTGGATCCACAAAAACCCATTTCAGTTTTTCCTTGCAGCGCATTTCACACTTCCCTATCCTTCCAGATCTTAATGTTTCATCTTTTCAAGAATGATTGATCAATTAGTATATTTCTCTTTCTTTTTTTTAAAGTAACAAGATGACCTTTCCCATCCACAAGTCAAATACTAGCAAAGTAGGGCAACAGAATAGTTGTAGGGTGTTATTGTTATATAGTTGGGGTGTTTGGGAAAGCTTCTCAACATCCCAAAAGTACGTTCAACAGTATTTTTCTGTAAAATGAGATAATCTCCTTCACACATTTATCTCGTAAATAGTAAAAGTACTTCTCCACTTCTTTACCAAACGGATCCACTGATATCTTGAAGAGCCTTAATGGACAATTTGACAAGGTTTCAGTCAATCCTGAATTGCTTCAACTCAGTCAATCAAGAAGTAAAACATCCTATCTATGAATTTCAATTCTATATCAGAATCTTTTCTATGATTTCCATATACAGATTGATGTTAATATAACTACAGAAATCAGTAAATACATTGAAAATGATGATAACTACTACCTTCTCCATTGGATCATCCCTTCACAAGCTAGTGTTCCTTCAAGGTCTCCTATAATTCTAGCTGTCCGAACTTCTAGACCCCTCTGAACTTCCAGAAACATGTTTCTGATACTATCAGCAAAGCGCTTCATGTCAATGCCTGCGCTTTTCTCCATCTCTTCAGCCACGCCAACGAATCCTGACACAATCTTGGATTGAATTTCCATCATTTTCTGTCCTGTTGCAACTATGTACCTCTGAAGTTGGAATGTTTCTTCCAGAAAGCGTCCCATTTTTTCTGTTTCCTCCTTTGTTCTTGCAGCTTTTAAGCCCCCATTCTTTACATATAGCTCATTCTCATGCTACAAGATGAGAGAACTTTTTGAGGAATCAAATCGTTAAGAACAGTTAAAATGAACCAAGCTAAACTTGTAAGTTTAAATTATTAATGAAGGCTCATGAATTATTTTTTTTAAATAATCTCAACCAAATGAAATAAAGATGGAATCGATCATTACCATGCGTTTGCAGAGATCATCGGTCTTTTCTTGAAGTGACTGGTACCTTCCAGCCTGTTTATTGAGCAGAGATGTCAAGGAAAAATAAGCTTTCATGCCAGCTTTGCCACCGTCGCTAGCTTCTGCGTGTTCCTCATTGGCTTGCTTTCCTGTCAACCTCTCAACAAGAACAAATTGCTGTTTCAGCCTCTTGATCTTGTATGAAACTCCAAGAGCATGAAGATCCATCTTCCAGGGAGAAGAATGCTTCGTGCTACTCCCCGATGCTATATTTTCAGCAGTATCAGCAGCATCTGCTTCCCTTGGGCTTTGATTACTCAGAAGACTATTCTCTTTAGGAACAACATCACTTTCTTCTTCAAAATTGCTTTCTGGGGATTGAACTACTAATGGCAGGGGCTGTTTATCGTTTACACAATCTTCCTCTATCACAACTTCCTTTATTTCTTGCTCTTTCTCACCTGGTTTTCTCTTGACCACCTTGACTTTGGACCAAATGGGATGATGATGATCTTGAGCTAGTTCTGGAGATTGTAAAGGTAAATGCAAGTTATTTCTATGGCAGTTCAGCGACTTCAATTGTGAAGAGAATTGCTCTTTCAGGGATGAAAGTTCTTCTTCTCTTTCCAACAGCAAGCTCTCCAGCTTCATTTTGTCATGTCTTAGCTGTGTGACATCTTTGATCAGTCCCTCCATATGGGAGTGAAGCTGCTTTGATTCTAACTCCATTCTTAGCAACTGCCATCGGAATGCTTCAAGTTTCTCATCTTTGAGTCTCATTTGTTCTGCAAAAGCATCTAGTTCTATGTGATGCCTTTGCTCAATCATGCTAGCGTATTTTTCTACTTCAGCTCGTACCCACTCTTCCAAACGCTTACCATTACCGCCAGTGGCTGCACACAGAAAACGGGGGAGATAAAAATTTGAATATTGTATATTAACAATAAATTACTGTAGATACTTGAAAATCTGGAAAAAAAAAAACTAAAAAAGTGCTTCTTACCCAACTCTTCATTTCGTTCTGGCCGGTACTGATCAGAAAGGGGAGAAAAATTATCCGCCTCCCTAGCAACATGTGATGACCCCGTTAAACCTGGAGAGACGTCAACTCTGGAGCCAATTTTACCCAACATAAGGCTTTTTAGAGAATGTCTGTCGCGTTTTCCCTCTGATACTGCCCTCCATTGTTCTGTCTCTTGTTCAGCTTGCTTCCTCCTTGCCTTTGATAACTTAACCTCCTTTAGAAGCATCTGTTTTTCTGCAGTATCCAGCTTCGATTTCCTCAACATAGCAGACAAAATCTTATCTTTTTGTTCAAAATCCTTGTGTAACTTGGCAATCTCCATAGATAATTTCTGGGCCAACAACTCTGATTCCTCTTTCTGCTCCAACACTGAACCGAGCTCTTGTTTTGTCGCTTCCACTTGCTTTGCCGCTCTGCCCAGTTCGGCCTCGAGCTGCCTCTGGTTTGATACAAGCTCAATGAAAGCAGTTTTGTGCTTCCTAAGCTCAGAAGAATGTTCTTGAGTTTCACGTTTGGCTAGTTCTCTCAACTCTTCCTTATCCCTTTCTGTTTTTGTCAGCTTATCTTCAACCTCTTTCCTCTTCTGCTCCTCTTCTTTCAAAGCCTTATCCTTAGACTCAACCAAACCCTCCATTTCCTTCAGTTTGAGATTTAGTCCAGAAATAACTTCACCTTTCTTTTTCTCAAACACCCTCAGTTCATTCATGAGAGCCCCAATTTGCTGCCTCAGCTTCTTCCTTTCATTGAGCCAACTTTGCTCCTGTGCAGCGAAGATTCCCACAACTTTCTCGTTGGCTTTGGCATCTTCGTGTCTCATCCTCTTCAAATGTTCAATCTCTCTCTCAGCAACCCTGAGTTTGTCGTACATATTGCAGTCTCCTCCATTTGAACCTTCTTTCTGAGCTTTCCAAACCAGCAATCCCAAGAGTTTGGCACTTCCCTGAAGCATATTATGGCGAATCTCGGACCATCTTTCAACTTGCACGTGCGGATTTGAGAGTGCTTGGAGGGCCAAAAATGCACAAGATACTCCAAAATACATCGGGTACATGTTATCAGTGTCACCCTTTTTCTCAGATCCAGTTATAGCTAAACCAGAAAGCTCCCTCTCGCCCATTTCTAGAGATTCGTTTCTTCGCCTCTGCAATGAAATCAAAATCCAAGAACATTTCAGAAAACTTTCCGGTACCAAATTTTCATCATTAAGCCACTCTGTTATGCTCACAGATCGTTAATGGATGATTCAATAATTGTGGGGAAACAAAAATGCCTAGTACTGCCAATAATTGAGAAACAATAGAACCCCAGTAACAACAATAGCAATAATGAGTGTGATTTAAAGACCAAAATAATAATGAGTGATTAAAAGCTATAGTAGTTCAGTCGTTGAACGTTCAAGAACTTACAGTGACTATTGGGCATCTCACATCCAGAGAACATTTCAATGGAGGTTTTGACGCCACCGGTCACACCAAACAGCAGAATCCGTGTGTGTGTGATGTGAGTGAAAGATAGGGGTTTATAGAAGGACGAAAAGATGGGTGTATGAAATCCACGTGCTAGACAGCATACTCGAGTGAGAAAAAGTGTGCTTTCTAACGGAATAGAAGAAAAAGTTACGAACTTGGTTCCCTGGTTTTCAGTGAACGAATGGCCTATCACCCCCCACATGCCTCTCTTTCCTTCGTTTTAATCATTTTCCATTCTTCTTCAATTCATCAATCACCGTCATCTTCTTCTTCTTCTTCTTCGTTCGTCGCCTACCAACACCACGCCTTCTTGCTTTTTCTCCCCTCTTAAGGATCAGGCCATCATCATAGCCACTTTTCCTGGGGAGCAAAATTACAAGATTCCTGGCGGTTTGTCACCATTACTGACAATTTAGAGCAGTTGAACTGAAAGGCTGCGTTTGGAAACATGTTGAAGAGCCCGTTTTGGCTCCTCAAATCCATTCTCACGCAAGTCGAGACAAAATTCCTCTCACATAAAGTACTTCGGAATCTGTGTCCGTTTTCCCAACGGATTTCCAAACGAAGCCAAAGAGAATAAAAATACCTTGGGGTTTAATTCTTAATTGGGATATATAGAATATGCATATAGCTCTCCTTTTGCTTACCTGTAAGTGTGACCACTTGCAACAACAGACACTTAATAAATTAATTCCCTTTCACATCAGGACAGGTGACATATTTTTTTCAGTGATATTTTTTGAAAGTTGCTCATTTATTTTCATTACTAATTGCTGAAAACTGTCAAGGAAGATATTAATACAAAATAGTATTATTAGAGCTATTTTAAAAATTCTTTTGATAATAACTTTTATCGAGTTTGGAGTAAAATTTAAGTTTTGAATTATATATTTTAGAAGAGTAGTTTTTTCGGATTTCAAAGTAAAATCTAGATTTTGAAATGTGATTGTATTTGGGAAGTTCTTGACTTTTATGAAGTTCGAAGCAAAAATAAGTATGAAAAGAAAAGAGAGAAAAAAAGAAAACAGGAAAGAGAAAATTTATTAGGGGAAGTATATGATTTTACAAGAAAATAACTTTTTAAAACATAAACTTCAAACATAGGTTTTATATCAAAAATAGTTTTTTTTAAAAATTTTTGTATTTGAACAAAACCTAAATTTTTTGTCAAAATCTTGATTTTGTAAGTCAGACTCAAACAAGCTCTCAGTGTCTATTTGCCTCTGAAGTCGGAGCTCAAATATTATTTGAATTCAAAGAAGTGAAAATGAAGTTTATTTATGTTGTTTGGGTATTTTTATGAAATCAGTTGGGTGTTTTTATAAAATCAGGATTGATTTCCCTCTCCCACCGCACCTTTAGCATAAGTGATAAGGAGTTGCTTTTGCAGTTAGAAAATCCAAATGAGATCTTCACAACAAAACTTTCTCCAATCCACCAAACTTTCCAATCCCACCGTCCATTTTTCTCTCTAAATTTTCTCCCAAATATTCTCTCCAAATATTGTTTTCCATTATTTTTATTCTCTCCAAATATTGTTTTCCATTATTTTTAACCAAAAACTTTAAATAATAGTGTTTTAAATAATATTGTGTATATGATTAAATCCATATCATGTTTTGTAATTATACAAGTATAAGAGATTTTAATAACTAAAATCCAAACATAATAAAAACTTTTAGGTTATTTATAAAATAATATAGCCGAACAAAAATTATGATTGACTTACCTCACTTTTAACTAGCGTCACTTATAAAAATCACTATGATCTAAAATATCATTTGTTTAATGCTATTGCAAACGGACACTTGGTTAGATGAAGACGTTGAGCTTATATTATAATTATTTTGCATCAATAAGCAATTTGTTCATTCTCCAGCCTACAAAGCACAAACTGTGCTGAGAAATATCATGCAGCAGGATTTTTTTTTTGTATAAAAAAGTTTAGATAAACTAATTTTTGAGGGTCAAGTATAGAGAAATAAAATAAATGGATTCCGTAAAAGCACGATTGAAAAAGCACTTTTCACAAGAAAAGAACGTTGAAGGGGCTAAGGTTGGTTTTTGCTCTCTCTTGAGAGGCGGGACAAACTTTCATTGCCACCGCCCACTACGTTGGTTGCCACTTGAGAATCCTTGATTGCCTACTGTGGTGGAGATCATAAGAGTGAGTCCACACCACCATTCCTTTAGGGTTTGTTTGGATCAAGTTGTAAAATCTATATTTGGTTACAAAATCTAGGTTTTGAGTCAAAATCTAGATTTGTCCAAGTACAATAAATTTTCAAAAAAACTATTTTAGTTATAAAATCTTGATTTGAAATTTAAATTTTGAAATCTAGGTTTTCTCTTTCCTATTTTTTGTTCATTTTCCTACTTTTTCCTCTTTACTCTTTCCTACATCTTTCATTATTTATCTTTCATCTTTCATACTTTTTCTTTCTTTCTCTTTCTTCTTTCCTACTTTTCATTATTTCTCTTCCTTCTTCCTACCTACTTTTTACCTCGGAATCCATAAAAGCTAATAACTTACCAAACATGAATCACTTTTCAAAACATAGGTTTTGCCTCGAAATCTATAAAAACTATTCTCAAAATTGATTCGAAACAAGCCCTACGTATGGGTGTGAGTGAGTGTGATAAGCCATATTATGGGGCAATCAAATAAAACTAAGCTAAATACACTATACGGCAAACTAACCTAAATCAATCTCTACGGATAGCCTATATTTAATTACCAAATAATATAATGTAAATAACAAATTAACCAAGGAGTATGTGAAGTGTGTATCATCTATCTAAATAAACTAAAAGAGTTACTTATCGGTAATTTTTTCTTATTTTTATGATGAAATTGATAATGGATGAATTAAATCTCTTTGATGAATGACTTAGCAATCTTCTTTGTTCTAATTAATTAAGTGCCTGTTTGGGAAGCCATTTTCCCAAACGGTGCACGTAAGCCGAGATAAAACCATCTCAAAATCTGTAAAAACCATCTCGAAATTCATAAAAACCATCTCGAAATCCGTAAAACCATCTCGAAATTCCCAAAATGCCTCAAAATCTGTAAAATCCATTTTCTCAACGGAGTTCCCAAACAAGCACTAAGTTTAGTTACGCCTTGGTAGCCAATAACTAGTAAAGACACCTTCTCTCAATCAACACTACAGGTAATTAAATTACCTAGACATCTAGGTTTCTTCAGTTCACTAGAGATGTCTTATGAGGCCAACTCACATTGGAGTCACAAAGGTCCTTTCACTCTCAACCAAATTGAGAGCTTCAAGAACATAAATTATCAACTACAATAAACAATAGGTCCATAAGATAATTAACGATTCATTAAAGGCAAATCCAATACAAGTATTAATATCCAGATTACACATACGAGTAATAATCCTAAATCACATACATAAATCACAGTACTAGACACCTAGCAATTATAATCAAAATATACAGAGAGTTGATATTGAAATTAGGAACAACCAAACTTCCCTATTAACTCAAGAACTCCGAAAGGCTTCATCAAATCATCAAGGCGTGAGTGATCATGCACTCATGACTAGAGAACTACAATGCCAAGCCTCAAGTCCTCTACCGACCATGGAAATCAGATCTGAAAGTGAACCAACGTTGGGTAATGACCAGTGGTGGACTCATGACCCTGACTCAGGGGGTACAAACTATTTTTTAAGAAGATAAGTGTGACTTATTCTTTATATATTTTGAGAAGAATTTGAGAAAAAGTTAGAGTCCAAAATTAGCAAATGAGTGGGTGAAAAATAAATCACATAGCATTAATATATACCTAATCTTCTGGAAGTCAGAGAATACGGTTGAACCTACTGGACCTAATATAGGTCCGCTAGTAGTAATGACGGAGAAGTGTGAGAGTGGACGTGAATGGAGAATGATGGACTAGAATCATGAGAGAAGGTTGGATTATGTCTTATATTTTACTTAATAGTATAGAAATGCATTCATGCATTCATTTCCTCTGCATTAACTCAATTTATGATACTATGGGAGTGAAAAAGTAGAATTGTGAGATATTAGAACATCGTTTTTTAAAAAAATTAATTTTTATTTTTAATAACAAGGGGTATTGAGGTAATTTCAATTTGTAAATCCATAACTGTATTAGACAACTTTATTAATGATTTGTTAAATTCAATGACCCAAATTAGAAATTGAGTAATTCACCTATTTTTTATTGAGATTTTTCCTAAATAATTTAATTTTAAATTATTTAATTATGTTAATATTAACAGAGATATATTTTAATAATACTTTGCTTATTCAACTATTTATTAAAAACTTTTTATTTAAAAACATTTTAATTATTTAACTAGTTGTTCATTCTGTTTCCTCTCTATTTTCTCTCGTTTATTAAAATATATGAGTGATAATATTTTTGCTACTTTCATATTTTCTACTTCCAACTTTTCTTTCCACCTTGGCAAAGCCTTGACAGGAAAAAAAAAATGCTGAAGTGTCGTCATTGTTGTGGAGGACTCATTTATGTACCGTGCACCCTTCCACATTCAACACAGGAAGTACCTTGATCACGGTTACTTTGCGGCTTTGAATTTTCCTGGTGAATCGGCCATTCTCGACCCTTTTTTCTAGAATTTTCCTTCTCAGCCATCCTCAAACTATAGCTTCGGATTTGCGCCAAAACAGCTGAAGTTGACATTTTCAATTTGTCATCCCTAGAAATCTGAGGGAAATCTGGGTCTTCTTTCTGCTCGATTGATTCGGTTATGGGCGAATGCAATATGGAGGACCTTCCATTGCCGGCTCTCTTTGAGCAAGCTCGGAAGATCCACACGACTGTGATGGAGTCTGGGGCCGACCAGGTATGCCTCTGCGTTCGTTTGATTCTTTATCTCACTGCTTAATTGAGCTTGCGCATGATTTTCTTCGGAGGTGTTAATTTTTATGGGTTTTGTTCAGGAGCTCGTGAGGAAGGGATGTGAGGCTCTGGTGAAGTGTGAGGATATGATAAATAAGCTGGGTTTATTCTCAGCAAATGAGACCAAAGATGATATCAGTACAACGAATCTAAAGTATTCTCTGGTAATTATTGTTTTTCTATAATTATTTCCAATTTAACTGATTAATGTTGATTTGATTAAATCATCCTAATAACCCTTTTCTGAATTTATTTTTCGTCTAAATGATTGGTAGACGGTTTCTCTTCTTTTCTAATGTGTGCGTGTTTCCCCCCCTTCCTCTTGCAACTGTTCCTCATGCTTTATGAACGTTTCTGCTCTTCATGATATTTGGAATGTGTCAACTTTGGGTATACACGTGGGAAACATGGTAGAGAGCTAGGAAGAAGGAAACTACAGAGGGAGACTTACCCTTCTTACCTACTTAGATCTCTATAGTTGTAAACTTATAGAAAGCAAACCCACTGAGCAACGAAGGAAATATTGTTATTTTCAACAGGGTGTATTGCAAGAAAACAAAGGCGAGATTTTTACTGAGAATTAGTTATGTCTAAAGTCAAATTGAAGGATATTCCTGTGACCAAGGATGGTTCAAATTTTAGGGAGCTCTGTACTGCTCTTACCATCAATTTCATGATTGAGAAGCAAAGGTGATATGACCCTGAAAACCAAACTCTATGTTTTAGTGCTATCCAGATTAGTCGTTTGAATGAATGCATTCACCCAGAAAAGAAGGAAAGTTATGCACGTTATTTTGTTAATATGCATTAGCAGATGAACAATGAAGATATTTTTTTTCTGGAGTAAAAGTACACAGGAAATAGTTAATAGCAATTAGTTAAGTTTATTTGGTGTTCAATATTGACTTGAATAAATTTCAGCATGTAAATGATAATTTATCTGTTCTTCCGCAACATCTTCTAGAAGAAAGCGGAACAATTAGGAACAATTAGTACTTGGCAAATTATAGAGAAGACCACATCGGTGCTTTATTTATTTACTAATTATTCAATAACTACATAATTTTCTGTGGTTATTTCTATTGAGCTTGAGGATATGTATGCATGCAGTAAATGTAGACACATTCATAGCTTAAAAAATATTTAGTTTACTTTCACCAAAAAAAAAAATTTAGTTTACGGTTTTAGGGCCTACATTTTGATAGATACTAAGAAACTAAGCTGGTAGTGGCATTAATTTTTGTGTGACAAATGATTTTATTTTATTAACTTATCATGGAAAATTCCTTAGGTGCCTTTTTATCTTGCTGAGTTGACTGAGAAAATAGCACAGGATGACAGGATTCAGATTCTTGTGGCTTCCCAGGCCAAAATAAAGGTTAGCACTCACCCATCTGTGGGACAAAATAAGTATCCAGCATAGTAGCACGATTTGCATTATTACTATTGCATATGTTCTGATATGCACTTTTTAATTGTTGCCATTCAATCAAAAAGTAATTTAAGGAAGGGCCTTTTGTAGGAATATATCTCATTTTGTGAGGCAATGGAGCTTGTACCTGAAAAGGAGTTAGAATCTTATATTCAAGGGGTGCCAAAATCTGTTGCAGATCAAAGGGCTAGAAAGGTTCCATTTATTTCCTTTTATATTTTTAAAACATTTCTTCATGAAGTTCAGATACTGGAAGCTTGCATCTAAACCTTCTCTATCTTGGAAATGCAAATGGCACCGCCAATTTTAAATAAGGAGATTTGTGTTATGAATTGGAGAATAAAAACTTAGAATTGATTGTTAATTTATTTTTGTGTTATGAATTGGAGAATAAAAGCTTAGAATTGATTGTTAATTTATTTTGTAACCTACCCCGTAGATTGCCCGATTTAAACGTCAGAGAGCTGCAGAGTCCAAGTTGTTGGAGATAAAGGAGCGCAAGGAGCGACGTGGACGTTCTGCAAAAGCAGCTGCATTGTCCACTCCTGTTGAGGCAGGAGAGGAAGAAGTACTGGATGATGATGGAGAAGAGGAAAGAGAGGTTTGGATCTTGATCTTCTACTTGCTATCTGACAATGCTGGCATTCTTTTGTTACTTACTCTTTCTCTAGTTTGTTAGTTCATAGTATATGGTTGGATCCCACCACCTGGTAGGTGATCTATGACAGATTATTTTGAAGTAAGAATATTTGGCAGCATTTTGAATAATTTTACTTTCTGTATTTGTAAAGCCTGATTTTTGGCGCCTGCTTTTCTTGGTTTTAAAATTTGTTGAACAAGAATTATATAACATGTCTTTAAAATGCACCATGTGGGCTGGGTCTTCTTGCTGTGCATGGGCTGGGACTCTAAATAGGCTGAAAGCTCTTTAAAATGTATTTCCATAATTGCTTAAAGCTTGTTGGCCTGCGAACATAGGCCCAAAATTGGCTATTGGTTGGTCAGGTCCAGCCTCATTGCTAGGTATATAGTAGTTGCTCATTTTACCTTTAACCTTGTTTTCCGCAGGCCTGGCTTACAACCATATCTCTGGCGATCTGTAAGGTTGGTTATATGGTTATGCTACATTTCACCACTTTGAAACTTCTGTATGCAGTGTGCTCATGTTTTCCATATCATGTTCAGGCATTGGATTTGCTGGAAATGTTGAAGAAAGAAGAAGAGATGCTTTCTGCTGTAAAGGAGAGACAATCTAAGGTGGTACAATGCTTGGTGCATGCTATTTCTAAAGCATGTCTAGATGCCCTGTTCTCATGTTTGACAGTTATATATGGCGTACTCTGAAAGCTTTGTTAGGATGCCTTAAAAAGCGCCTTTTGGATGAAAACTCTTTTGTCTGAATGTTGTAGAAAAGAACACTTATGGCTCTGTTTGTTTTACCTGTTTTACCAACGGGTGCGTTTACCGAGACACTTTTCCTCTCACATAAACTACCTCGGAATTTGTATCCGTTTTCCCAACGGGCTATCCAAACGGAGCCTATAACTCCTGTGACAACAGCATGTATAGAAGTTATGAAGCAGGTTCACCTACTTATTAGGTTTTTTTTTTTGCTTTCTTTTGACGGAACAATACAGAGTCCGCTCTAGCTTTCGTAGCATGCATACTTAAAGTAAATGAATGTTTATTTTCAGAGAGGAATGGGCCATGCCGATGTTTTACTGACTCCCATAGGTCTTTATTGCTTCTTTTGATTTTGACATGGTTTAGGATGGAGATAAGGAATTCTCTCAAGACATTCTTGATGAACGTGCGAAAAAAGCTGAAGCCTGGCATCGTGATTCTGCGGCTTGTGCAAAGTATGCTAAACCATCAATGCCAATCACTTGTGCCACTTTTGCTCAAGATGTTTTAGAAGGAAGAGCAAATGTTTCCCAGGCGCATGATCACAAACACCAACCACTAATATTTGGACCTGCTAGCATTGTGAATGGAAGCCTGACAAGTGAGAGGGAAAGAATGGCAGCCAGGGTTTTCCAGCCTGGTTATAGGTATAGATTTATGGCCTTTTTGATAGATTAAAATTGTAACTTGGTGATTGGAAAAGCTTAGGAATACGGATATTAAAGAATTGTTAAAACACAGAATGCCTTTAAAGAAATGCATTGCTTTTGATGGAGGGGAATTTAGTAGCCCCATTTTTTTCATACGGTTGAATTTCTTGCCCTATATACTAGAGAAATGGGTTAAATAATCATAAGAGTATTGTAGAAGAATTTCATGAAACATCGTTGTTTTAGATTAAGCATGGATAAAATATGTTCCTGGATGCTCTCGGCTCTTTTTTTGAGATGCTAAGCTGAATATTTTATGGAAGGATGCCAACCATGAGCATTGAGGAAGCTGGGCTTAGAGAAATGGAGATAATGAATAAATGGCAAGAGAGGAATGCCAGACTCATGGAAGAAGCCAGTTCATCTTGGCATAATGATAGGAAATCCAGGCCAGGAGGAGAAGAAGAAGAAGAAGATGAAGATGACGATGCCGCGCAAGAGAAGGCAAGAGCCTGGGACGACTGGAAGGATGATAATCCTCGAGGTGCTGGCAATAAGAAGCTTACCCCATGTGGTTAAGGGGGTAGTAATTATCTTCACAGTTCATGCATAGCTAATGAATAGTGGGGTTATGTACGATAAATCTTTGATTGTATTGAAACCAGATTTTGTAGTTGGCAAATCAGATGCTTAGCATGTTAAGATATTTATTTGAATACATGTGTAATCATAGTCTTCACAATACAAAGGTTTCCATCGTGTTTTCTAGTTGTTGCTTGCTTATGTTTTTTTGTGCAAGTAGCTTGGTTTGGATTTAACCTGGAGGGTTGATGTGAGCGATAGGTACTCTCATCCCTTAGGCAAGTGGAAACGGGTTCGATTCCTATCCCTTGTGAATGGAGCAAACCAGCAAGCTAGCTGTCAACCCACTTCAGTACAGCGAGGGATTAGTCTCACTTGACACACGGGTGGGGACACTATGATTATCTAAAAAAAAAAGCTTGGTTTGGATTTGGTTGTCATGGTTCTGCTTTTCAGCAATTGTCATCTACAAGAGGTGACATCCATACCCAGCTTCAAGGACTAATTTTCTACCATGAATGTCATGTGTATTTCTAAGAGTGCCTGTTTCTTTTGGGGCTAACTAAAAAGGTGCGGCTGCAGCGCACTGTTTTGGTTAGTCGGATCATGAAAGAGCAAAATGGTTCTGGTTCTTTCATATATTGTGCTTGACAGTTGACATTTCAAAATAAATGAATCACCTCATTTATATTCGTTTGGATCTTTGTATATGTTGTACTCTTCCCATAAAATCAAAAGAGTATTTTCTTTTTATTTTATACAATTTAAATTTACAAGCGCAATACAAACATGTCAACGCTAGGTTTGAGCCTATGATATCATCTAAGTATGACTTGTGCTACTATCACTAGGATGATGGTAACAACAAAGTTTTGTCTTGTTAGATAGAGTAGCTTACATGGATCAAATAACGTTATTGTAGTTATATACCTAGATTGATTATTAATCACAATATCTCTTTCTGTAACATCTAAGTATGACTTGTGACACTATCACTAGGACATGCTGTTAATTTGTATATGTTGCATTTGAAGAAAGGGGAAAATCAGTAGATGTTTAAGATAACATGTCTATGCACCATCATCTATGTTTATTCATGTTATTTGTAGGCAAGTAGAGGATTTTATTAAATGCTACCATTTATTCAAACTTCCATTCTTTTAATGTACTGTGACAAAAATGAAAAAGTGCGGAGCATATATTATGGAATGATAATGTGTTAAGTTGGGCATCTGGAAACAAGAATCTTGTAATATGTGAGCACGAACTGGGGTTCAGCTATCATTCGGGAACGTGTTGCTGCGAGTTTTAAGGGAGAAAGTGTTCTATCAAATGGAGAGTTCACTCCCACTCCATCCAATGTTTAGCTGCTTCGAGTTCCACCATATTCTCTTCATCACAAATCGAGAGAAAAGGCTTCGGTCCACTCATGAGAGGGAGAGGGAGAGATTGAATTAATTCCTTCTAAGGATGTTTTGTGTCTCCACATCATTTGAATGTGTTATGCAGAAAGGATGTGAGAGTGGAAGTGATGTGGGTTGGCTTAAAGGGATAGTGACTAATGTAGAAAGCGATTTTCAAATGTAGCGATGTTTGTGGAAGGAGTCAGTTGGGTGATTGATAATGCAAATTTTTTGCGTATCTGAGGATCCAGCCAGAATGGATGTTGACCAAAACGTATGAAAAAGGTTTCGCCAAAACATTGTTGATGAGAGTCCACTATTACTTTGTTTAGTATTCGTTTGTTCCGTGATCAAATGTTGATTCAGTTAATGAGGAATTGATTTACAACCCATAATATTGTGAGTTTAAATTTCACTACTAATGTGAGAATTTTGTTGGTTGGTAATCTATAAGTACATTTGTTAACGTTTTCAGAATTTGAAAGCATACATTAACCCTAATAAACCTTTTAAATCCAGCTCACATAAACTTTTTTCTATAACAAAGTATTTTTTTTTCTGTCTTTCTTTATCTTTTTACAAAGGATTTCATATTGTTTGATCTACTATTCTTATTAATGCATCAGATAAATAATAGTGTTAGAAATGTGACAACGATGGTATGATGGGCCACCAATGGCGGAAGCTAATGTTGCATGGAAGGGCATTAGCAGCGGTGTTAGTTGGATTTGTGATCATAAGAAAGGCTTTCATTCTTGGTTGCAAAACCAAGCTATCTCACCACTCATCATCGTCATGTTCTTCTCAACTTAAATAATGCAAGCTTAAATATTTTTTATGCCTGTATTATTTAGTTGAAGGCTTGTAGTTTCCATTTTCTTATTACATAATTCTCTTGTCTTCTATTTTTCCGTGAAGATATTTGTCATACCATTTAATTCTCTAAAATTTAAATTAAACTTTAAAATTTGATATTTAATAAATGGAAAAAATAAAAGTTGAGATATCAAAGCTTTTAAAAAAACCATTTAAATATAATATAAACAACACAACATTGACAAAAAAAAGAATGAAAAAAAGAAAAATATTTGAATTTCACAGGTATAATAAAGATACCATATTTATTCATTTAATTATTGATCTCTCAGGACTCCAAAAAAGGAGGAGATTTCCTCAGAGAATAAGCAATAGCATTTTTTATATTTTAACAAAAAAAATTACAAAAGGTTGCAGGAAAGTCGGAAAGGACGGTGGCGAGTGAGCTGTGTTGGGTGAATGATTGGAGGGCTAAGTGAGATATCTGAGAGTTAGCGCAAGCTTCAACATGTGCGCTCGCTGCCCCATCCAACTACTAATTTAATATAAAAACTTAGTGGCCCCGCCCTCACCGACCACCTCCGAGCTCGTTCTTATCCCCCACCGCTTCACATCACCCCCTCGTTCATTTTTCGTCAAGTCCTTTCCTTCCCAGTCACTTCACAGTTTCACACTCCTCCATTTTTCATGCTTACATTACATTGCATGCCTTTCAATTGGGGTAGGCGACCTAGATGAATCGTACGTTACCATCGTACTTGTGGCCAAATCTTTGCACAGATTGTTAACGAAAAGTTTATGCTGAATAACTTTTTAACACTGACTATTTACCAACATATTGTCTAATTCCATACTAGGTAATGCAATTACTTCGTTGTTCCCAATCTGTCCATCCATCCATCATTACTTCTTTCTTGGGTCACCATCATCTAGCAGGAAATGCTTCAAATGATCATGAGGAAGTCAGCTCTTATTTATTCAATTATTCCAAAAATAATAGACAGAACAGGACAGTAACTATGAAACTTCAAGATTTTGCAGGGAAGAACGTTTCAATAAAGCTTGGTGCATTCATATACACTGTTGCTTCCCGAAAATAGAAATGCAAATTAACAAGTAGATTCTGATATGAATCGATCATCTTATCTGCTGATTACTTGGCAGATTATCTTCCTGCAGAAGGAAAATCACTCAATGACATTCATATGAGAACTTTCAAGTTCCTTTCCTTACCAGAATGTGCTCAGAATTACAAACAACCATGAGTGGCAACAACCAACAGCCTATTATTACAGGCCATTTCTTAGAATTTGTCTTTCATCAGTCAACAAATCAAATAAGAGTATGAGACCAGAAAGAACAAAATGAATCACTAAAATCTTCATCTATTCATTCATAAATTATTTCCATTCAGTTGGGAAATTTCCAGAGGAAATAAAAAACAAGCTGAAGCACACCCAAATCCCCAATTACACACACATACATACATACCCGTTTGCCCATTTACACAATTTGACTCTGCAGTTCATGGTCGTCAAAAGGAACTTGGAAGGAAACAAGAAGCGAAGAATCCCCAAAACAAGGGACAAAAAAGAAGCTATTCCAATCTTCTTTGGTTTCATCTATCCATGCACTTGAACCCTCTGCAAACCCATAACCATATCACAAACAAAACTGAACATACAAATGCATCCAGCATCAGAACCACCCACACATGCTTTTTCCATATTTGCTTTGCTTTTTGTCGATCGTTGATCGCACCCTTATTGGGCACAGGAAATTGAAAATCTTTGGCAAAACCATCGAAGCAATCACACATATCCACTTTGTTCTCGGTTGCAGCATTTTTCACATCCATTTCATTGGCTTCCGCATTCACCCTCTTCTTCTTCTTCAACCCAGGCATCGCAAGCAAGGGTGACATCGCCGATTTCTTCCCTTGGACTGAATCTATGCGAGGGTTTCGGCCGTCAAAATCCTCGCCCCGCTGTGGATCTAGAGAGTCCAAATCCGAATCCAGAGCCAACGTTTCACGAAAGGAGTCAAATTGTGATTGGAAACAAAGCGGTGCAAAATCTTCCGAATCGACAATCGACTTCCCTTTCAATACCTCATCAAGTACGCTCTTGATGCGATTCAAGAACCAGAACCCCTCCGACCTCACGAGCTCCTCATCGAATATCGCAAAATAGACAAATGGGTCATGAATCACGAACGTGTAGGTCCTTTTCATGACCGTGTGAGAGAACATAGAATGGTGTAGAGGAGTTTTGGCGAGGCATTCTGCAGCTAACTGTTCGATCTTCGGTTCCTTGGACGCATATCGAGCGAGGACTGTGTTTCCACTAGCAATGCAGGCATAATGGATAAAGTTGGGGTTCGAAATCATTTGAAAGATCCGGAACAGAAAAAAAAAAAAATCTTCAGAAACTATAACACAAGGGGATCTTATCGTAAGCAAGCAGAATCAATTCGAAGCTTCCGACGAAGTTGGCAACACCTGGTGGAACACGAATCGATCAAGAGGGAATACTTAATCTCTGACCCTCACAATTGGTTCTTCTTCCCCGGAAACCGGGTACCATTATTTATAGCTGAACTTTTAGGGTTTTGACATGGAAGGAAATGGTAAGAGAGATGAAAATCCTGGTGGGTAGATGCGCCTGAAGAAGAAATAGGAAAGAGATCGGAGCACTGTTGGCTTCGCGCACGCCAGAGTATCGCTTTCAAAGAACCTGAAATTACGAAAATTTATGTCCAATGATACACACGTAAATGCAAATTCATTATTGTGTATACTTTAAAAGACGGTGTTGCCCACCCCAACGTATGATATTATCAATATATAAGATTTTATGTTGCTAATAAAATCTTTTGATAAATATTTTATATCATAGAATTTTTTTATAAATATAATTCTTATTGGGAACTACCAATAAATTTCTCCTATTTCAAATGCTTGAGGCTTTCTACATGACAGGTGATGGGAAATTATTGGATTTGACGATATTATTATTATTATTATAAAATCAAAATTTTAATTGGAATGATGGATAAAATATTTTATGATCTGTCTGACTAATTAAAAGGAAAATTTTCAAAGACATACCCACAAGAGTTGGAAAGCCCAATTATAATAATATCTTTGTACAAACATCATGTACAAGAGCAATGTCCTTCTGTGTTAATAACTCTGGTAGGGTGGTTAATGAGGTTCTTGGTGTCAGTGAGTACACTAGGAATGTCCAGGAAATCCTCAACTCTACTCTCTTATGACCTGTTTGGTACGCGGAATTGGTTTTGATGGAATTGAAAGTGGAATTGGAAGTGGAAGTGAGATTAAAAGTATGTTTGGTATGTTGGAAGAAGTGGGTATTATTTTAATTTAATATTTATGTTTATAGTGTGAAAAGACTAATATACCCCTCCAACCAAAAATTCTCCCCTCCCCACAAAATTCCCCTCCCCCAGCAGCAAATTCCGACAAGCACATTGGCCACCGTCGTCAAGCAAATTCCGACAAGAACAACAAGCAGCAAATTCCGACAAGCATAGATTGAAGAGAATAGAAATGACGAAGCATAGTGGATGGATTGAAGAAGAGCTAAGCAGAGCTAGGATAAAAAACCAAAGATGAAGAAAATTACCTTTGGCTAACGAAGCTCGACCACCGCCATGAAGCTTTTTCGACCTCGCCGTGAAGCTTTTCGACCTCCGCCGTGAAGCTCGACCACCTCTAGTAACTACGATTTGCCCCGCTGGTCTGCTTTAGCTGACGAAGGTGGCTCGTCTTCTCTGACTCGCTTGTTGCGTGTTTGATCGGAGAAGAATGTCGAAGGTGGCTATCGAAGGTGGCTTGTTGTTGGATGACGAAGGTGGCTATTGAAGCTTGTCGTCATCGCAGAGTCGAAGGTGTGCGTCGTCAAAGGGGTGCATCGTCGTCGAGAGAACAGGAAGATGAGCAGGATCTGGATCTCCCAGCGAGCACGATTCCCTCATCGCCGAGTTGCAGATCGTCGTATCACCTCTGTTCCATTGTCACCGCCGTCGCCACCTCTGTTCCATCGTTCCGATCGTTGAAGCTCGTTGCTGGTCGTCGTCGTTGTGAGGGGCAAAGATGGAACTTAGCATGTTGGAACTCGGTTCCATGGTGAAGTGGTTGGAACTCAATTCCAACCATTTTCATGGAACTGGGTTCCACCGGGAACCCAATTCCAAGGTATCAAACAAACACACACATGGATTCCGCGTTCAATTCCAGTTCTCACCCTCCAGTTCCAGCCTACCAAACAGACCCTTAGGCTAATTGTGTTTCTTTTCTTCCTTTCTGCTGTTTGTAATCTCATTGTGTTTTTATCTAGTTGAATAATATTTCCATTTTTCACTCAAAAAAAAGCTCTGGTAGGGTGTACCCAAAAAAAATAACTCTGGTAGGAAAAAGATAAATTTATCCTTTATGGAATTTATCAAGAGGATGCAGGGGGTATTTGTATAATGAGGGTGAAACAAACGGAGATCAACGCATCTCAATGAAAAAGAAAACTACTATTATCCTACAATATATTGAACTATTGAACAAGAAATTGAAAACAAACGAACGTAACAGAAACTCAATTCACACAAAAAACTAAAACAAAACACCTTCTTAAATGTTTGATTAATAATCTGTTCACAGCATGAAATAGCATTATTAAATTCCCATAAATACAATGCATTGACCACCCACCCTATCCTACATATATTATGATGATAATTAATTATTATAGCAAACCAATCACATCAGGCCCAAGCATGGGCTCCAAGAGGCAGTGTCCAATCCTCAGTACCGACATAGTCCGTGCTTCCTCCTGAGATCCGTCTGGACTGCAGGCGGGCCCCATTAATTTTCGGGCCTGGGCTCCTCATAAACAGGTAACTTGCCGCTCCTCCGCCTGAGCTGGAGGAATCACAGCCCGACCCGATATCGTAACTCTGCCTTGTTGAAGAATTCCACTGTGGCAATGGAGAGCCCAGTGGCTTGACTGGGCCTTGACCCCTTAACTTGGCCTTTGCAGACTGGGTTGGGGCCATATAGCTGGGGATACCTGTGTTAGGCTGGGGCAGCAGGTCATTGAGCCGCCTACTTGTAATTGGACTTGAATCCAGAAGAAGGCCTTGGCCCATGATGGTGTTGCTTGAGCTTGGTGGGGCAACAATGTCCATTTCCACCGTCTCCTCAGACATGTCATTTGCGGTGGCGGCGGCGGTTGTAGCAGCGTGCGGCATATAATAAGAGGTCGTAGGCGGCCCAAAGTGCCTGGGTTGGTGTTGTTGAGAGGACATCCAACGTTCTAACCAGTTCCAACCCCGCTTGGCTTGTTCAAGCTCATTGGGATATGTTCCCGTTTCTTCCCCGAGATTCAGGCCTGCATGTGGTGACTGGTTCTGTTGTTGCAAAGAAAAGTGGTGAAAATCACTTCCGCAATATAATGTTCTTTCGTATCAAACAATCACTTCAATTATAATTTGAAGTTCAAATACGACCAACTATAAAATACTTTTAAATTTCACGCCGACACTTCGAGATGTGATTGGTTTGATAGAGATGCTGAGAAGTTTCAAACAATGACTTTAATTGTGTAATAAAAACAAAAATACAGATTAGTTTAACAGTATGCAGCACGCATGCATTTGCTTCTAGAGTTATAGTCTTGAGAAACTAGTAAATGCACGTGCTATCTTTGAAAATGGCAAGTTTGGTGCACTTTAGTTAGCATTTTCTAGAATTTTTCAATCTCTTGAAATAATTAATGCACAACCATGTTATGTTACTGGCATGAATAATCTCACAAATACAGCAACAATGTGTCCGCGATCAAAGTTTCCCCAGCCATTGGTTTCTTAATTATTTACTGTAATTTTATTTTCTATCAATTCTGATACAGTCTTGACTTGAAGTGTTAGTAGAATATAAAGGTTAAATCCTGGGGACCAAAACCAAGGCCAGTAGAAAGAGAAGTAACAAACCTGATAGTTATAAACGGCGTCAGCAAGAGCTCTATCCCTCTTCATCTCGTCTTCATGTTTCCACAAGTCAGTTTCATTGAATCTCTGGAAACTGTGACGACGCCTATTATTGCCCCAACCATCCAGCTCGTACAGTGGGCTCAAGGGCACTAGATCATGTTCCATGGCGTTCTTGTACAGCTTGTCATGAGTCAGCTGGATCCTGCGAGCTCTAACTCTGGCCTGCACTCTCACCAGCGCTTGCATACAACGCATTGTCATTTGCGCCTGCTTCCTCACATTGTGACCTCTCACCAGCGCTTGCAGCCTCACCAATCCCTTCAATGCACGCCGTGCCCGTCGAGCCTACACAAATCCCATGTATTCAATGAAACTGCTCTACCATCTTCTCCCACACAGTGTTACAACTTGAAAGCAACGCCTCAATTTGTATTGTAATTAATCACTACATATTTCTTCAAATTGCATGAATCATTAAATGCAGAAATCTGAGAGTGGGTGGCATATTTATGTCCTAACTGAACTCATTGACTACGTCATTAATCAGACAAAATAAGCCACCACATATACGGTAGGAACTTGATGAAGTTTGCTGATTAAAGAAAGAAGTTACTTTATGAGGAAAACAAGGAGGTCTTACTAGGTAGGCTCTGTAGTATGATTGAATGATTGTTGCTGCTCTATCTTCTTCGGATTGGGGTCCATAACCTGCCATCTGGACAGCCCTCGCCGCCTCGGCGGCCGCGGCAGTTGCTGCAGCAACAGCAACGGCATGTCGTCCATCTTCAGTCACAGGCGTTGACGTGGTGCTCTCCTCATGGGTAATATCATCAGGAGAACTCTCTGCAGGAAAATGCTCAAACAACACAACCTCGGGTGTTTCATGTTGCCGTTTCACTTCATCTTCCTTCTACAAATCAACCCAGCCCCACACCATGTTAGTAATCATCTGGAAAGTGAAGAAGCAAAATATACCTAATAATAAACTGTTTAATATATTACATTGTCCCGGAAACAAAAAATCATTGGACAGCGTCATTTTTGTATTACTGTTATAAGAACTTTCAATCTTTCATAATAAAATTGGGGGAAAAAATTCTTGCAAAAACTTTCACAAGCGAGTTCAATGACGATGGGGATCTAACATAGAGAGCACGTGGTGGTGGTGGTGGTGAAGATAAAAGAGAAGATGGGTTTGGTTAGGTGGGATGATAAATCTGTGACATGGATGAGTGCATTTATTTGACAAAAATATTCACATGACAGAACAGGGGACCATGGCTACATAATAATTAAACCATAGGGGTGTTCATGTATATGGTCCTAATCATCCTCAGAAAGGGCCTGGCAGGTCGTCATTTATTTAGCAATGCATAAAAAGACAAGAACAGCATCCAGGATCTTGTTCACTTGCCCTACCTGTGAAGGACGGCAAGAGCAGTTATTCAATGTGTGAGGTAGGATATTTATTATACATCTTAGCTTCACATTATACGCCCATATATGCAATTTTCAATTTGCTCAGGTTGGTTTGGTTGGGTTGGTAATTAGAGGAAGTTGGATAGTGAGTTGCTCAGCAAACATATAAAACTCAGTTAAGAGAACACCCCGCCCAAAAAAAATCCTCATAGATATTGAGTAAAAATATAATTAAAAATTAAATTAAATTATAGAAATAAAACGGACGTTCGACAAGACGCTCTCTACCCAAAATGATATATAAAAATTTTAGCAGCAGAAATTTAAATGTTAATCGGTATTCTTGTGGAGAATTATCACAGAATGAGTTAAACAAGTAAATGACTGAGAGCTCAAAGGAAATAACAACGGCAACAATAACACAGGCCTTGATCTTTGCTCAAGAAAATTTATCTCATTCCTATGATCTCATTAGTGTATCTATATATCTATTCATGCATAATATGAATGTTTTTAAAAATTCACAGATTAATGAACGAAGGTGAATAGGATGTGAAACTAAAAGTAAGAAGAATCCAAAACAGGACAAGAACAGGGAAATCGATCACCTTCCTCACTGTCACCGACGAGTCCTTAGAAGAAGACTTGAAAACTTTCTTCACCGACGAGAACCAACCACCTCCACCCTTCTTCCCCATCTCAGACGGAAAAGATCAGCTTCTTATCAGCGCACCAATTCAGCCATGTCAAAACATCAAATTCAATTCACAGTCTCAATAAATGACCCGGAACCTCTAATAAAAAAACACATTTCAAATGGTATAACCAAAGCACAAACATACACGCACTCAAATTAAGAGAAACAGATAATCTCGTGAAGGACAGGAGAGAAACGAAACAGACCAGGACTGCGGAAACTGGTTCTTGGGATCACTTGGCTGGAGCTTTCAAGTATCGAGTCGAGCATTTGCTGGATTCATGTCTGCCTTTGGAAGAGTCTTGAGAGGAGGAGATCAGAGAAGCAAAATTTGGAGAGGGAGAAGTGAGGGAAAAGAAAGAGAAAGAAGGAGAAGATGAGAAAGGGTGCATGAGTTGAGTAACTGTAAAGCCCGCGCAAACGCCGTTTGGATTTATCTCAGTCACGGGGGATTATCTACACAACGAACAAAGCCTTGACGGTTGGAGGCTGCAACCCGTAGAATTCGTACACGTCACCTCCCATGGAGGCGCCCATGATGGTCGCCGTTAATTTTTGTCAATGAATTAACACAACCGTCAACCAGGGGCCTCTGAAACTTTTTTTTTTTTTGGTGGGCAAAGGGGGGTCGGCCCCAGAAAATCAACTCAAATTAATAAGAGATAAGTCTGCCAAAAAGGGCTGCAAAATACAATGAGGCACTGAGGCAAAAACATTAAGTCCAATATCCAAGTTCAAAGCAGAGCGAGCCAATCCATCAGCACACGTGTTGCAAGAGCGATCCACATGGTTTATGACAACTCTCCAATTCTCACTGATCTTAGACCTGATGTCGTCCACCAACAGCTGTACCTCCGGTTCAATCATCAAGTTCGTGCCGCTAGACTTGATAAGTTCAATTGCGTGTTTACAGTCAGACTCCAGGATTAAGTGCGTACTTTTAAGCGCCCACGCCAACTTCATACCAGCAT
>JANTPZ010093420.1:0-13113 GCA_025593235.1 Vachellia pachyceras | reverse complement strand
TAGCCCAATGGAGGCCAAACGCTTCCCACAGGTAGCATTTGACTCATCCATGGCCAAAATACCACGCCCTGGAGAGGCAATTGTTTTCTGTATCCACATGAGCAAACAAAACGCAGAAAAGGACGGAAAAAATCAGTTAAACATAACATTGACAATGTGAAGTCCATTATTTAATGGATAAATGAGGATGATTGGAACTAAAGCTCCTCCAGAAAGGTTACAAACTCCATTGAAACGTAACATCAACCATGTGAAATCAATTGTTCAGTGGGAAAACAAGTATAACAGAAACTGAACTTCAGTAAAACACAATAAGTTTATGTGAGAATCAATAGTAAATTATTGCATTGTGGGTGAGTTAGGAAAACAAGAACTGTGTTTCATCAAATAATCAAGAGAAAGGACAACATTTTCTGTGAAGCCTTCCATCGACTGTGTAAAATTCACTGTTAGTAAAACTGGAACTGTGTTCCATCAGCCATATGATATCACTTGCTTAGTAGATTCATATGTTTAACCGAAACTGAACCTCATCAAGAAAACACAGAGAAAGAGGACGAAAACATTCACTGGAACATAAAATTCTTATTGGATAAATAAGAATAGTTTAACTGAACTTCATCAAGTGAAAAATAACATCAACAGTGTGAAAATCCTTGCTTAGTTAGGACAATTGCATCGAGAAAGCACGAAGAAAGGAAAAATAATTCAGTAGAACATTGCATAAATCATGTGAAGTTCATGCTTGGTGGGTATACACGGATAATTGGAACAGAACTTCATCAATAAACCGGGCAAAATTCAGAAAAGAACAGCATCAACAACGTGAAACGCATAATTGAACCTAAACTTCATAAAATAGAACGTCTAAAACTAATAAGCAGAAAGAATTCGAAGAATTAAACCAAGTAGTTTTATGAAGACAACATACCGCGGTTTTGACAAGCTCATCTTGATAGGCACCAGCCCTGACTGTGAGGGGCACGGAGGTGGTGGAGTTGCATCTTACAAGAGACACAGAAGATTGGCGAAGGGATTGTCCCTTAACCCACTCAGACTTGTCTAGAACAGGGGATGATTTAAGCAGAGAAGCAGAAGCAGAGGCCATTGTTGGTTCTTCTCTTCTCTTCACTGTAATCTTATCTCTACCCCTCCACTGCTATGCGCTTCCTTACCACATGCACTCACTCCTCTCTTGTACTTATACTTCTCAAGTGATGTTTCATTTGAGGCTGCTGTGAGCTCACGTATCCTCCTTTGACACGTGGATGATAATTTCCTGCTGACTTGGCACCTCCCATCCTGCATACGTGGTTGAAATGGATGGTTTTATCCTCACCTCGTAAAACAGGCCTGAGAAAATTCTTTGAAAAATGAGGATATTTTGCTTCCTTATAGCGTTACTGGTGCAGACAAATGGTTAACATGCACGAGAAAGAGTCCAAAATAGTGTCTTTTATTCGGAAAGCAGGTATGAGGTTATGAAATGCCTAACCCTTTTCTTGTCCTCTTCCCAGTGATTAATGGTTGTGGTTAATTGCAGGATTTGGTGGGATTGAGCCCTCCTCCTCTACGATTAATAGCATGCCATCTCACAGCCCACCATTTGATTTTTCTTGCAGAAGGCTCTCAAACTTGTTTCCCCTCTTTTCCTTTTGAAAATAAATTCAATGTTGAGAGAATTGTCTCTGGCTTTTATAGTCTCTATGACTCAAGTCAATGATATGAGCCAGAAGACGTATATATCACATTTATGTGTGTGTGTGTGTGTAGTTTAATTGAATTAATCCGATTATGTTGAACAAATTGAATATTAGTGGCCTACAGAAACAAGCTCCCTCAAAGTAGAAATTGAACGATAAGCCACCCTCAAATGAAATATAAAGGACAAGTGCCAATTTGAAATTACTGAGGCCAAGTTGCAAGTTGCAAGCAGCAAGGCTAGTTTCATGAGCAAGTTTCTGACGAATGTAATGAATGAAGAAGCAGTGGTTTTCCAGAAGAGTTGGGGTAAGTGAGACTCCAAATCTACCCTTCCTGACACTTACCTAACCGTTTACAGCCCTCTTCTTTCTCAGCTACTATTCAATGGAAACTTGAGATTTGACAGTTGACAAGAGAATATGGGGATGTAGAGGTTAGTGATTGAATCTGATGATTCTATCTGGAAATGATATCGTTAGAAAAGGGTGTGACAACTCGAACTGTTCCTTGAGACTTGTTGTAGAGGAATCAGGGGCATGTCCAAGAGAAAACAAGCTTTCCGTATCCTTGATGACCCAACTCTCTAGAATGTTTAGATTATTTGCATGATGATGTAGGCAAGAGGCTGTAATGAATTCAAATCTTCGGAAGATCCACACCCTAAAAGTTAACGGTTAAAGTTAAGGGACATAAAATCTTATAAGACCCTCTTTGAAGGAAACGTTTTCAATGTGAAACTTGATATACTTGTAGCCAAATGGGTCATTAAAAAAAACAAATTTTGAATGAGTATTTGTATCACTGTATCATAATTATAATTTAGGAGTATCACGATTATGTGGACTTGGGGTGGCACAGCTTTAGCTGTCTTTGGGACTAAGATTGTCCTGGAAGTAGTTATTACGAATGAGTCATTTGATCCATAAAGAGCAAATTCAAGATCACTTAAAATTCAAACAAGCGAATGAAATTAATCCGCGGATGGATTGATTATACAAATCAAGACAAAACTCATATCACATATTAATCTCGACTTGCGTAAAATCATTTTCTCAACGGATTTTCAAATACGCACTAAAGTAGATTGGTTTCTTTTTTTTTTTTTTTTGGGAGAGGGTGAGTTACTTGCAGAAGGAGCTCAGGCTATGAATGGGTGTATCTTCCAATGGTCCATATATCATAATCATCCGATCGTATGGGGCTCTCTTTTATGCACTCATAGAGGAAGCCCAACTTCACTTCCTTCTAGTATATTCGCCCAATGGTATGGGGCTCTCTTTTAATATGCGCCTTCGTCATTATAGATTCCAACTTTAATTTTTAGGTTATTGAAGAGGTAACCGATGGGGTAGGGTCTAGCAGAAAATATTTGTTCATCACAACGTAATAAACCAATTTGAATCCTCGTTAACAGATATACACACATTTAATAGCAGTATAAAACGTGTTAGGATTGGGGAGCACTGTGGAAGATTGAAATTTTTTCAATCCCTTCCATGTATATAGTGAAAGACTTTTAAATCATGTAGTCAAGAAGCATACTTTTCTTGGAGTGTTTCCATTTCTTTCTTACTCAGTTTCAAGAAGCCAACAACTACGATCATCTTCTTCTACTGATATCCACACTAATAGCTTTTTTCAACATGTACCGTGCGAGCGCCTCTGTGTCCGATTCTTGGATCTCCTTCTCACTCATAGTTTCTCTTTCAAATCTCTAATATCGTTTTTTTTCATATGTCTATAATGGAAAGCTCTGACCATCTATTTATAGACATTCAAAGTTTATCCTTTTTGAATTTTGAAATATATCTTTTATCTATTTTAGAATTCAAATTTTATTAGAAACTTTAAATCCGAGAAATTAAATAAATATAGTTTTATTTGTATCTGTTCAACAGATATAATTTAACTAATTTATTTAATTTGGATAAGGAGTCAAATGAGGCTAAGATTTAATTATCTCTATTAATTAAATAAGATAGAATATCAAGATAGATCAAGATTTAATACATCTTTATAAATTAAATCTAAGATCTTACCTTTTAAATCAAGATTTAATTAATCTCCATAAATTAAATTCAATCTTTATTCAATCTTTATGATGTATATAATATATTTATACACATATCAATATATGTAATATATATTATCATCCCAAGAATATTTATTGAATCTTGATTCAATAAATTTGGATATTTTAGCTCGTGTTTGGTCATTTTGTGTGTGAACCCGTAAGCCCATATGAAGTTGGCAACGGATCAGTGACTATACTAACCAGGGTTGGGAATAGACTATGCCCCTATCTGTTGGCCTACAGCATGGCCTGTTTAGGGTATGGCCTAGCCTATTTATTAAAAAGGCCAGGTTAAGGCCTATTTAAAGGTCTAATTATATAAATAGGTCAGACTTATTTATTTGAAGACTGGCCTGTAAGCCTTCAGGCTGACCTGTTTATATATAAAATAAATATAATTATTTTTATATGATGCGAATAACATTTTTTGTATTTTTTAATCCAAATTTTTATATTAAATACTTACATCCAATAAATATAGTAGGGTTAAAGCGAAACCTTTTAAAGGTGTACAATAGTAGGCTTAAAACTTACTTTGAGGCCTTTTTAGAGGTCTACATTATATGCAGGCCTTTAAAAAGGCTTCAGGCCTTACCAGGCCTTTCAAAGGCTTAGGCCTGAGCCTAAAAAACGCCTATATTCAGGCTCAGGTTCAGGCTTAATGCTTTCATTACATGCTCAGGCATATTTAATCAAAGCCTAGCCTGACCTAACCTATTTCGATGCCTAATACTAGCCCACAAGTTATAAGTGGTCTCAAGTAAGACATTACGATTACCCAATTTAATGAGGATTTGTAAAACCGGTACAAATTATCATAGAGTCACATTACATCCCTTTTGTCATATGCTATTTTGATAAGGATGAGGCATGGAGACTATCATCTTCCTATTCCTGATCATAGCTTTCTCGATCCTGAGTAGTCTAACTAAAGAGATGGAACTACATTTCCATCATAGTATGACCATACATTTCTCATGCTCACTCATTGAAAGGGCCAAGCAATATCTTTCTACTAATGCAAAGGATAAATCCTATTTTGACCATTCACATTCCTCTGCATAGAATCCATTAAACCCGAGCATAGTCTTTATCATCACTCGGTCAAAAGTAACTTTTGACTAGGTCAAAGCTGAGCGATTCTCATATAGGAATCCATGATGATCTCAAGTCAAAAGGCACAGTGACGTAGTCGTTTGTGAGACAAGCCTATGACACGAATTCATGGAGCTATCTCATAGCGGGTCGGTCCAATACCTTGTACTCTTACAAGTGTCTATGACTTTGACCGGTATCTCCATACATTTCAAAGTCATAATGACCTTGTTTCATCTTTGCTTTCATGCAGATGATTGGCTATAGATATTTAGGATAATCGCTACGAGTTATCCAATGATAATTTCTCATAACAAAATATGCAAAGATTATGATAATAAAAATGAACGATGAATTAATTAAAATATTCATAATATAATAATTGGTTCTAAGGCACAATTTCCAAGATGATGTTTGTGCCTTAACAAGAGAAAGTTTGAAGAAGACTGCATATGGCTGTGGTAAGTTAATGCTTGAATTTTTATTTAGAGGGATACCTACAATTTTAGTATCTGGACGGTGTTTCTAAAATTATAGCCAATAGAAGAAGACTGCAGATGGCTAACCAAAAAAAAATGAAGAGATTTTGAAATACTGAACACCCAGGGTGGACTGAGGACTCAAGGTTTCTTATACAGCATATGTTTAGAATACTAGGATTGCAATTTTTTCTAACTGTAGGTATTTTTTTATTGAAAGCAACTCTATATAAGAATTATCAGGTATTAAATATAAACATGTCTTTTAACGAATATTCAAATATTGATTTACTACAATGAAAATAATTAATACTTACGTATGGCTCAACACCCCATTGATATATCAGGATTGTACTTAAGTTGACAAATTTGCCAATAAAAGTTAGTCTAATTAGTATGGAATTAGTTCTCAACTCATAAAATCGTAAGTTCAAATGTTATTGTCGATGTAATTATTTTGTTGATGAATGATTTGTGCACTGTAGACACCCTTTGGGTATTATGAAAGTATACACTAACTTTAATGTGTTTAGATTTTAAATCACCTAATTTTTTGTAAAAAAAATAATTTTTTCAAATTTCTTGCAGAGAGAGAGAGAGTGTGTGTGTGTGTGTGTGTGTTGAGCTGTGGTGTGGGGTGTGGCTTTATTCACCGCCATGGTCATGAATGATTCACCGAAATGCAGAAATGATGGGGTTGAGCAGTTAATGAAGGCTCCGTTGAATTGAATGAATGCAACAGAAAAATGTCTAAGTTTTCGTCTGAATCAATAAATCCGTCGTAGTTTTGGGTAGGAGGGTTTACCCCAATTAATACGCACGAACACCCTCCCTCCCTCCATCAACCCAAGCGGTGCTCCGCCCTTTACCTCCTTTCAACCACTTTCTAAACAAAAATAAATGATACCTTTTCTTTTCTAAATGTACAGAACACCTGTATATGTGTATTCGCTTAAAAGAGAATTAGAATTGGATCATAAGTAACGGAAAAATAATAACAGTTGAAAGTGATACTACTGATAAGTAAAAGTGGTTCATCGAAGACTTATCAGGTATTATTTCTTTTGCTTTGAATCCAATCACAAGTGATGAACCCATCATACCAAACAAAGTTCATGTTCTATAAGGGTTAATTTATTAATGGTTGATTATAAATGATACCTTTTCTTTTCTAAATGTACAGAACACCTATGTATGTGTAGTCCCCTGAAGAGAATCGCAATTAGATCATAAATAAGGGAAGAATAATAACAGTTGAAAGTGAGTGATCCTGCTGATAAGTAAAAGTGGTTCATTGAGGATTTATCAAGGTATTATTTCTTTTGTTTTTGAACATAATCGCAAGTCAGGAACCCGTCCTACCAAACAAAGCTCATGTTCTATAGGGGTTGATTTATTAATGGTTGGTTATCACAGACAGACAAAATAAGCTGGAAATTAATAAATTGAATTACCGATGCATTTGATTTGGAAGTTTGGGGTGTGGACAAATGAATGCACCCTTTTGTTAGGTAATGTCAGTTGTTTTTTGCAAGGTGTGCTTCAATTCACTGTTCTCTGCATGTGGAAGTGGAAGCTTTTGAGACAACGCCATTATTGTATAAAAGACAGATCCCTGCACCTAAAAACTTCATAACTTTCTGTATCCACTCTCCCAAGAATATCATCTTAAAATATAAGTAAATATACTATTTTCAAGTTTTTTTATGATTAAAAAATAAATTTAAAAATTGAAAACCTCTAAGAAGACAGCAAGTGGAAGGAAGGAAGATCACGGGCTGCACAAACTTTGTTGTGTTTGGAGTACTTGCTATATATTCTTCCCTTTTCACATGTGAAACCTCTCTGAGATTCACGTGCCATTGAGACCATAACTTAGTTCCACATTTCCGTAAGTATCCTTAATTACATTATTTAGATGTGCGAGTATCATTTCTTGTTTTGATTAAGGTACAAAACTGGCTCTGATTATATCATAAAAATTCATACCATATTAAACTGATACATTTATGAGATATTCTGGAGTGTTTGCCGGTGAAGGAATCTTTAGGAATTAGAGTTGCAGGTTTATTTTTTGTTCCTGTCTAGTTTTTTTTTTTTTTTTGCATCGGCAATCAATCAATATAACAATTAACTTTAAAACAATACAATAACCTTACGATTGATGAACTTTTTTAGACAGAGAGCTACACGAAATTTTTGGCCGAAAAAGTTAATATAATTAAACTTCCATGATGAAGCTTGAACCTTGGGGTTTTCTTTTGAACCCCTTTTGATTATAAGGTTAAAAACCACTTAACCACCAGCTGAAACATATACAAGCAATGCTTGTGAGACTTCAAATTCAAATATTCAACAATACAATAATAATTCAAGAAATCAAACACAATCAAGCCTCTTCCCTCTTGCATATTCTCAAGACGAGAGACATTGTAATATTGCCCGTCGACTATATATACTACTTATAAAGAAAAAACCTTGACCTGTGCAGTTACAATATATATTAACCAAGGATTAATTGATGTTTTAATTAACTCGGGTTAGCGATAAAGTAAGCTAACACCCCAACAAACGGTGCATTAATGTACGTGGTAGGTTCAGACCTCTTAAAATCAGCCCGATCATCCACGTAAACATCATCTTCTCCAGGTCCTCCAACAATGGCTCCCACAAGAACATTAGGGTTAGGGTCCGAAGAATTAAAATAAGTGGAACCTTCTTTACAGGCAATGAACTGAGGATGGTCCTTAATGGAAGGCAAAGAAGAGCCACGATGGTGAATACGTTGAGGGTAATGGTTGCTATATCCAACCATGTACGATAATCCCATGGGGTTATTTCCCAGGATGTAGTCCACTTGTTTTTTGGCTAGAAGGCGAAGGGTTTGAGGGGAAACATTGAGATTTCCACAGTTGAGGGATTGGGAAGTGCGAGAGAGGTAATTGGAGTAGACGAGTTGGAGGAAAGAGATGGAAGTAGCATGCTGTAAATTGCTGCCACCCGGGCGGTATATGAGGCCACCTGGAGTGTATTCGATGTGGGAGTTTGATGTTTCTGGGATTAGTGTGCACAAGAAGCTCTCTGCTGACGCCCTGTAGGATTCTAAAGAGTACATGTTTCCTTCTATCACTTCCTAAAAACACAGAGCAGTTTTGTTGGCATCAAAAAACAGAGCATGACCCCGTTGGTGGGGATGAATATAAAGGATGACGCTTTTGTGATGTAAACCTGTTTGTTTAATTTAGTGAATGAATGACTCTAGTTTCTATTCAGACACAGAGAGAGAGAGAGAGTGAATCTAGCCATCCCTTCACACATAAAGACGAAAATTTAATCTAGATAGTAGTTTGAAGAAGCTGTTACAAGAATTTATCAGTGTTTATGATTCTTAAATCTCTATGCTATGTGTATGTAGTTGTATGAGCTCATTTAAATCTTTCTGTTTCAAAATTGTTGCATGTGAATGATCCATAACTTGTACCTTGGAGAAGGAAGAAGAATTAGGTATGTACCTTGGAGACAAGAACATTAAGGCCAGCATGCTTGTTGTCCCAACCAAATTCATTGATGTTGTCATCAGCACCAAGGGTTTTGCCATTGCTCTGTATGTAATTCAGAAAACTGTCGTCCTGTGTGGCCCTCCTTAGCCATGCCGCTCCCCATAACAACTCGTCCTTTTCATGTTTATGAATCAATAATAAAAAATCAATTAATAATTATGTGTATGCTATAGCTAACAATATGAATTGACCCATCAATTCTAAGTTAGTTCTTCCAACTATAAATAGAAGTTGCCGGATTTAATTGTTTACAAAACACTAGGAACCTGTCTCTCTTCTTTTTAATCAATTTGATGGTGATTGATCACAATCACGTCAGCTTGGCGGTATCCCAAAGATCCTTGAGATCTACATATGTTTCGATCTATTGTTAAAGCGTCAAATATATATGACCAATCGATAAAGTGTGTGTGTCATATGCATGAATTAGAGAACACACACACTGCAGTAATCCTCCCCAGCTTTTATTATCACAAAACATATATATACATTAATCACTAATGTCGACTAAATAAAAGCATCTTTCAGGTCCACATAAAATTCACATTCCAATTTATGTGTTTTATTATTATTCACATGTAAGTCACATTGGCACCTGTGAATTCAAACAATGTTCTGTTTTTGTTTAAAATTATAGAGTGTACGTCTTCTTTAACTTTTATCTGAAATTATTTTTTATTAGAATCTTAATTACACCTTTTCTTATGTAGATCTAATTAATATATATTTAATTTTTCACCTCTAAAATACCCTGCAAAAATTGAAACACAAATCAATGGAAGAGGTCTCTTGTGAAACTAATGAAAGAAATCATGCATGTGAGGGGGTAATGGCATCCATCGTTTTTGTTGTCCCTAGACATAAAGCGTTAGCTTCGAGACTACAAAACTCTTGTGGGAAAAAGGGGAAAAAGCAATTAATAATGGAGAGAGTCACGATCAAATTACCTGATAGCCATCAAAGTCACAATAATAAGGGCAAGCACCACCCTTAATATTGGCATTGTCACTGTAGGCACCTCTGTAGTTATCTGCATATTGGAAGGCCTTCATTGCGTTTCGGAGCAATGTATCGGAATAGCCCGGATCCGATGACCGTAATGCTATGGAAGAAGCTGCCAGTGCCGCCGCAGTCTCACCGGCTACATCGGAGGCCGGATTCGGTGCATCAACAGCATAAGCAGTTCTGGCAGTGTCCATGTCTTCGGGTCTCTCCCAACAACCGTGGTCACTGCCTGGGTCACCCACCTACATTTCAGCAGCAACAAAGTTAAGAGCCCGTGAGCTCATCACCGTGTGTAAATGAAGAATCACTTTCAGTTCCATAGCTTGATTATTTATTCTACGAATACTAAAATAGAAATTCTCAAATCAATGCACCCGTTATACATAATAATGATGGTTGATAGTGATAATAAAAAAAAAACCAAACTTGTTAAATGAATGAGTTAATTATTGGGATTCTGCCAGTTGCGTCTTTGGGCAAGGACGATAACGTCGATACGGTACCTGAAAGGGGTGCGAAGTTCACGAACTTTTGAGGACAAAGTCAGTGCTATGCCTATAATGATGAATAAATTGGGGATGGACCATCTTCTCATATTAAGAGCTGCTTTCATTCGATTAGTTGATCGGGGGAAGTTGATAAGAATTGCACAATAATTTGTATAAACGTAAGTTTATTTTATTTTAAAAAATATATTGGAGATTATATTCTGAATAGTTTGATAGACATGAAGTAGTATCTTTCTCACTTGCACAAAATTAAACAGAAAGTTTAATTTAAAATCAGTAAATTAAATTTCATAAAAATTCAATTTATAATAAACCCGCAAAACATGTGGAATTTATATAAATTTTATCTCAAATTACGGGTTGACAAGTGTAATGTTTGTGTTAATGGATCAGAAGTTAAAGTACACGACAGAGGAGTGGACTATGGTTAAAAGCGCGACCAGGCCACAGCCCGCGCAACCACATTTTCGCGCTACCTATTTCTAAGGATTAGTTGAGCTAAGCCTCGATGAATCTAATACCAAAATCTTCACCCATGTTCTCCAACAGTTATCTAAATTGAATATTCATTTAATATTTCGTCTTAAATTTTATTATTGCGTTCTCTAATAATAAAATATGTTACTCTCAATTTTAGGAAAAAATTAAAAGATTTTTTTTAAAGAAGTTTACACAATTTAATTCTCTGGACAATAAATCGTCATTATTTAGGCACTTCAAAATTACATAACTAAAATTTTTTTTTAAAAAAAATGAGAATAAAATACGGAGTGAATCTTACGAATAATTGCATTCTTTTTAATTTTTTTTAAAAAATTTAGTTTGAGGTCTCCAATAAAAAACTTATTTACGAAAAAGGTTACATAGATGAAAATATTTATTTTGAGATCTTAAGGCAGGACCTTGTATTGTCAACATTAACACATGGTGTTGTCATTATCGTATATGGTGTTGTGATTACAATCACACATGATGTTATCAATGAAAACACTATATGCGGATAATAACAATACCATACGCTGATGTTGATAATATGAGGTCCTGCCTTGAGACTTCAAAATAAATATTTTCATCCATGGGATCTTTTCGTAAATAAATTGCTTATTTTGAACCTCCGAATAAATTTCCTTTTTTTTAACTATATACAGATCATGATAATTATTAATTTATTATAAAAGAATGAATTACGATATACGAACTTCAAAATTATTTAGTTTCTTATTAACTAAAACGACCGCCCAAGCTACCCGCGTCCCGCTCTTACACAGTGACCCTAGTCTCCGTTATGAAGAACAAATCCAAACCAAGTGACAGTGAAAATGAGACGGAAATAGAAGAGATCAAAGCAAAGCAAATTAGCACAAGAAGCTAATCTAAGCACGAAGTGAGTGTCAGTATCATCACCGAAGAAATCTAACCTAGATTTTGTTGAAACAGAAGAATCTACCTCTGAACGAATGGATTCTAGTTACCTGAACAAAAATGCGATCCGGCTGCGAAACAGTCTTGAGCAAATAATCGGTGGCCCAGCGAAGGGCGACCAAGGCGTTTCTGAGCTCGCTGGGAGGCATGTTGTTCCCAAATTCGATCAGGCTCCAGGCCAGCATTGTGGTGGTGAAGGCCATCGGAAAGCCGAACTTGATGTTATCGCCGGCGTCGTAGTAGCCTCCGGTGAGGTCCGTATTGTAGGTCCAACCGTCACTCAGACCCGAATTGGCCCGCCAGCTAATCCTCTGGTCCTGAGGCAGCACCCCCGAACGCTGGCCCTCGAAGAACAGTATCGCCTTCGACAATGCGTCTTGGTAATCATGTGCGGCTCTCAAATCGAAGAAACCGGCGGCGAAGAGGAGAAACAGAGGAAGAAGACGAGAATTACCACGAAGAATAGAGAGGCTCATTCTGGATTTGGGGAGTGAACCTGGTGATCCTTCAGCGGCTTAACTGCTATTTATAGCGTTAAGTTAGAGGGGGTTCACGGGCTTAGAAGAGAGAGACGGAGGGAGGTGTGATTTTTGGAGGGAATGAACAGAAAAAAAAAAAGCGCAAAAGGGTGAAAAACAAAGCAGTTTATTCTTTTTACTTTCTCGCACAGGAAAAAAGGCCGCAAAGATCCCTCGAATCATAATGTGCAGTGGAAACAGACACAGAGAAGTAAGCAGCGAGTGGGGGGGTGTGTGTGTGTTTTGGTGGCTAATTTATTTGTCAAATTTGTCACAGGATCTAATTCATCTCTCCTTGCTTCAATTCAATCCACAGGATTCAATAAAATTGTTGGATTTTGCAAACTTCCATCTCAAGTGGAACGAAAGGTGCATGCTGGGAATAGATAAAATTATAATGCATGAGAACAAAAAACTAATATTATCATGCCCAGAAAAAAACGACTTCTGAAGAAAATATGTAACACTTTCTTCAGTTATGGCAATGTAATAATCCCCCAACTTACACTACCAGAAAAATCGAAATTAGCGATGGAATTAGCGACGAAAAAATCAGTTTTAGCGATGGAAAAATCAGATTTAGCGACGGAAAAAGTCCGTCGCTAAATCCGTCGCTAAAACGAGGGTCGCTAAATTTAGCGACGGAATTAGCGACGGAAAATTTAGCGACGAAATTAGCGACGGCACTTTCCCTCGCTAAATTAGCGACGGAATTTTTCAAATTAGCGACGGAATTTCCGTCGCTAA
>JANTPZ010093419.1:0-49598 GCA_025593235.1 Vachellia pachyceras | reverse complement strand
TTTTTTTATCCAAAGATTTAAATATTTGTTTTTAAAAAGTTGATTAATGTAATCCTTAATAAAAAAGTTGTCACAGTGCATATTTCCATTCAATTCGAAAAGAGGTAAATGTTTAATTTCTGTAACTCTAATCGTGTTCAAAAAACATGTTGTGTTTTTGTTTAGAAAGATTTGAACATTTGTTTTTAAAAAGCTTGGATTTATTCAATCCACAATAAAAACTGAGTCACAGGGCATGTTTCCATTCAATTCCAAAAGAGTTAAATGTTTAATTCTTGTAACCCTAATCGTGTTCAAAAAAGATGTGGCATTTTCATGTTAAAAGATTTGAATATTTGTTTTTTAAACAACATGATTAATGTAGTTTTCGATAAAAACTGACTCACAGTGCATATTTCCATTCAATTCTAAAAGTAGTAAACGTTTAATTCCTGTAACCCTAATCGTGTTCAAAAAAGAAGTGGCATATTTATGTCCAAAGATTTGAATATTTGCTTTTAAAAAACATGATTAATGTAACTCTTGATAAAAACAGAGTCATAGTGCATGTGTCCATTCAATTCCAAAAGAGTTAAAGGTTTAATTTCTTTAACCTTAATCTGTTCAAAAAAGATGCGGCATTTTTATGTCCATAGATTTGAATTTTTGTTTTTAAAAACTTGACTAATGTAATCCTCAATAAAAAAGGAGTCACAGTGCATGCTCCATTCAATTCCAAAAGAGTTAAATGTTTAATTCCTGTAACCCTAATCTTGTTCAAAAAAAGATGTGGCATTTTTATGTGCAAAGATTTGAATATTTATTTTTTAAAAACCTCAATTTATGTAATCCTCAATAAAAAGGAGTCACAGTGTATGTTTCATTTCAATTCTAAAAGAGTAAAATGTTTAATTCCTGTAACCCTAATTGTGTTCAAAAAAAGAAGTGGCATTTTTATGTCCAAATATTTGAATATTTGGTTTATAAAAAACTTGATTAATGTAATTCTCGATAAAAAACTGAGTCACAGTGCATGTTTCCATTCAATTGTAAAAGTGTTATTTAATTTTGGTAACCCTTATCGTGTTCAAAAAAAGATGTGTCATTTTTATGTTCAAGGATTTGAATATTTTCTTTTAAAAACTAGGTTTTATGTAATCCTCAATAAAAACTGAGTCACAGTTCTTGTTTCCATTCAAGTCTAAAAGTCTTAAATTTTTAATTCCTGTAACCCTAATGGTGTTAAAAAAAAAGTTGATGCATTTTTTATGTCCAAAGATTTGAATATTGGTTTTTAGAAAAACGGGATTTATCTAATCCACAATAAAAACTGAGTCACAGCGCATGTTTCCTTTCAATTCTAAAAGAATTAAATGTTTAACTCCTGTAACCCTAATCGTGTTAAAAAAAAAGTGGCATTTTTATGTCCAAATATTTGAATATTTGTTTTTAAAAAACATGATTAATGTAACTCTCGATAAAAACAGAGTCATAGTGCTTCAATTCTAAAAGAGTTAAAGGTTTAATTTCTTTAACCCTAATCTGTTCAAAACAAGATGTGGCATTTTTATGTCCAAAGATTTGAATTTTTGTTTTTAAAAACATGATTAATGTAATCCTTAATAAGAAACTGAGTCACAGAGCATGTTTCCATTCAATTCTAAAAGTGGTAAACGCTTAATTCCTGTAACCCTAATCGTGTTCAAAAAAGAAGTGGCATTTTTATGTCCAAAGATTTGAATATTTATTTTTAAAAAACATGATTAATGTAACTCTTGATAAAAACAGAATCACAGTGTATGTTTCCATTCAAATCTAAAAGAGTTAAATGTTTAATTAATGTAACCCTAATCTTCTTCAAAAAAAAAAGTTGTGGCATTTTTATGTCCAAAGATACGAATATTTGTTTTTAAAAACTTGATTAATGCAATCCCCTATATAAACTAAGTCACAATGCCTGTATCCATTCAATTCTAAAAGAGGTAAACGTTTAATTCTTGTGGCTCTAATTGTGTTCAAAAAAGAAGCGGCATTTTTATCTCCAAAGATTTGAAATTTGTTGTTAAAAAACATGATTATTGTAATTATCGATAAAACAGAGTCACAGTTCATGTTTCCATTCAATTCTAAAAGAGGTAAACGTTTAATTCCTGTAACCCTAATCGTGTTCAAAAAAGAAGTGGCATATTTATGTCCAAAGATTTGAATATTTGCTTTTAAAAAACATGATTAATGTAACTCTCGATAAAAACAGAGTCATAGTGCATGTGTTCATTCAATTCTAAAAGAGTTAAAGGTTTAATTTCTTTAACCCTAATCTGTTCAAAAACAGATGTGGCATTTTTATGTCCAAAGATTTGAATTTTTGTTTTTAAAAACTTGATTAATGTAATCCCCAATAAAAACTGAGTCACAGTGCATGTTTCCATTCAGTTCCAAAAGAGTTAAATGTTTAATTCCTTTAACCCTAATTGTGTTCAAAAAAAGAAGTGGCATTTTTAGATCTAAATATTTGAATATTTGATTAATAAAAAACTTGATTAATATAATTCTCGATAAAAACTAAGTCACAGTGCATGTTCCCATTCAATTGTAAAAGTGTTACATGTTTAATTTTGGTAACCCTTATTGCGTTCAAAAAAAGATGTGTCATTTTTATGTCCAAAGATTTGAATATTTTTTTTTAAAAAAACTAGGTTTTATGTAATCCTCAATAAAAACTGAGTCACAGTTCTTGTTTTCATTCAATTTAAAAAGTCTTAAATGTTTAATTCCTGTAACTCTAATCGTGTTAAAAAAAAAGTTGATGCATTTTTTATGTCCAAAGATTTGAATATTGGTTTTTAAAAAACCGGGATTTATCTAATCCACAATAAAAACTGAGTCACAGCGCATGTTTCCTTTCAATTCTAAAAGAGTTAAATGTTTAAAACCTGTAACCCTAATCGTGTTCAAAAAAAAGAAGTGGCATTTTTTTATCCAAAGATTTAAATATTTGTTTTTAAAAACATGATTAATGTAATCCTCAATAAAAAATTTGTCATAGTGCATTTTTCCATTCAATTCGAAAAGAGGTAAATGTTTAATTTCTGTAACTCTAATCGTGTTCAAAAAACATGTTGCATTTTTTTTAGAAAGACTTGCATATTTGTTTTTTAAAAGCCTGGATTTATATAATCCACAATAAAAACTGAATCACAGGGCATGTTTCCATTTAATTCCAAAAGAGGTAAACGTTTAATTCCTGTAACCCTAATCATGTTCAAAAAAGAAGTGGCATTTTTATGTCCAAAGATTTGAATATTTGTTTTTAAAAAAAATGATTAATGTAACTCTCGATAAAAACAGAGTCATAGTGCATGTATCCATTCAATTCTAAAAGAGTTAAAGGTTTAATTTCTTTAAACCCTAATCAGTTCAAAAAAAGATGTGGCATTTTTATGTCCAAAGATTTGAATTTTTGTTTTTAGAAAACCTGGATTTATGTAATCCTCAATAAACACTGTGTCACACGGCAAGTTTCATTTCAATTCTAAAAGAGTTAAATGTTTAACTCTTTTAGGTTGCAGGAATTAAACATTAACTCGATTAGAATTGAATGGAAGCATGCCCTGTGACACAGTTTTTATTGAGGATTACATAAATCCAGGTTTTTTAAAAACAAATATTCAAATCTTTGGACAAAAAAATGCCACTTCTTTTTTTAAGCACGGTTAGGGTTACTGGAATTAAACATTTAGCTCGATTATAATTGAATGGAAACATGCACTGTGACTCTGTTTTTATTGAGGATTACATAAATCTAGGTTTTTTAAAAATAAATATTCAAATGTTTGGACATAAAAATGCAACATCTTTTTTTTAAATACGTTTAGCGTTACAGGAATTAAACATTTCACTCTTTTAGAATTGAAAGGAAACATGCCTTGTGACTCAGTGTTTATTGACGGTTCCATAAATCCAGGTTTTTTAAAAACAAATATTCAAATCTTTGGACATAAAAATGCCACTTCTTTTTTAAACACGGTTAGGGTTACTCGAATTAAACATTTAGCTCGATTAGAATTGAATGGAAACATGCACTAAGACTCTGTTTTTATTGAGGATAACAAATATTCAAATCTTTAGACTTCAAAATGCAACATCTTTTTTGAACACGATTAGGGTTACAGGAATTAAAGATTTAACGCTTTTAGAATTGAATCGAAGCATGCACTGTGACTGTGTTTTTATTGAAATTCCATAAATCTAGGTTTTTTAAAAACAAATATTCAAATCTGTTGACATAAAAATGCAACATCTTTTTTTGAACACGATTAGGGTTATTGGACGTAAAGATTTAACTCTTTTAGAATTGAATCAAAACATGCACTGTGACTCTGTTTTTATTGACGATGACATAAGTCTGGCTTTTTAAAAACAAATATTCAAATGTTTGGACATAAAAATGCAACATCTTTTCTGAACACGGTTAGGGTTGCAGGAATTATAAAATTTAACTCTTTTAAAATTGAAAGGAAGCATGTACTGTGACTCAGTTTTTATTGAGGATTATATAAATCCATGTTTTTTAAAAACAAATATTCAAATCTTTGGACATAAAAATACCACTTCTTTTTTTAAGCACGGTTAGGGTTACTGGAATTAAACATTTAGCTCGATTAGAATTGAATGGAAACATGCACTAAGACTCTATTTTTATTGAGGATTACATAAATCCAGGTTTTTTAAAAACAAATATTCAAATCTTAAGACATAAAAATGCAACATCTTTTTTTAACATGCTTAGGGTTACAGGAATTAAAGATTTAACACTTTTAGTATTGAATCGAAACATGCACTGTGACTCTGTTTTCATTGAAATAACATAAATCTAGGTTTTTTAAAAACAAATATTCAAATCTTGAGACATAAAAATGCAACATCTTTTTTTGAACACGATTAGGGTTACAGGAATTAAAGATTTAACTCTTTTAGATTTGAATCGAAGCATGCACTGTGACTGTGTATTTATTGAAATTCCATAAATCTAGGTTTTTTAAAAACAAATATTCAAATATGTTGACATAAAAATGCAACATCTTTTTTTGAACACGATTAGGGTTACTGGTCGTAAAGATTTAACTCTTTCAGAATTGAATTGAAACATGCAATGTGACCCTATTTTTATTGAAATTACATAAATCTAGGTTTTTTAAAAACAAATATTCAAATCTTTTAACATAAAAATGCAACATCTTTTTTTTGAACACGATTAGGGTTACTGGAATTAAAGATTTAACTCTTTTAGAATTGAAAGGAAACATGTCCTCTGTATCTATGTTTATTGAGGATTACATAAATCCAGTTTTTTAAAAAATAAATATTCAAATTTTTGGACAGAAAAATGCAACATCTTTTTGAACACGATTAGGGTTACAGGAATTATAAAATTTAACTCTTTTAGAATTGAAAGGAAACATGCCCCGTGACTCAGTTTTTATTGAGGGTTACATAAATCCAGGTTTTTTTAAAAACAAATTTTCAAATCTTTTGGCATAAAATTGCCACTTCTTTTTTTTAGCACGGTTAGGGTTACTGGAATTAAACATTTAGCTGGAATAGAATTGAATGGAAACATGCACTAAGACTCTGTTTTTATTAAGGATTACAAAAATCCAGGTTTTTTAAAAACAAATATTCAAATCTTACGATATAAAAATGCAACATCTTTTTTAAACACGATTAGGGTTACTCTAGTTAAAGATTTAACTCTTTTAGAATTGAAAGGAAACATGACTTGTGACTCAGTGTTTATTGACGATTACATAAATCCAGGTTTTTTAAAAACAAATATTCAAATCTTTGGACATAAAAATGCCACTTCTTTTTTTAAGCACGGTTAGGGTTACTGGAATTAAACATTTAGCTCGATTAGAATTGAATGGAAACATACACTAAGACTCTGTTTTTATTGAGGATTACATAAATCCAGGTTTTTTAAAAACAAATATTCAAATCTTCCGATATAAAAATGCAACATCTTTTTTGAACACGATTAGGGTTAATCGAGTTAAAGATTTAACTCTTTTAGAATTGAAAGGAAACATGCCTTGTGACTCAGTGTTTATTGAGGTTTACATAAATCCAAGTTTTTTAAAAACAAATATTCAAATCTTTGGACATAAAAATGCCACTTCTTTTTTTAAGCACGGTTAGGGTTACTGGAATTAAACATTTAGCTCGATTAGAATTGAATGGAAACATGCACTAAGACTCTGTTTTTATTGAGGATTACATAAATCCAGTTTTTTAAAAAAGAAATATTCAAATTTTTGGACAGAAAAATGCAACATCTTTTTTGAACACGATTAGGGTTAATCGAGTTAAAGATTTAACTCTTTTAGAATTGAAAGGAAACATGCCATGTGACTCAATGTTTATTGAGGTTTACATAAATCTAAGTTTTTTAAAAACAAATATTCAAATCTTTGGACATAAAAATGCCACTTCTTTTTTTAAGCACGGTTAGGGTTACTGGAATTAAACATTTAGCTCGATTAGAATTGAATGGAAACATGCACTAAGACTCTGTTTTTATTGAGGATTACATAAATCCAGTTTTTTAAAAAAGAAATATTCAAATTTTTGGACAGAAAAATGCAACATCTTTTTTGAACACGATTAGGGTTAATCGAGTTAAAGATTTAACTCTTTTAGAATTGAAAGGAAACATGCCATGTGACTCAATGTTTATTGAGGTTTACATAAATCTAAGTTTTTTAAAAACAAATATTCAAATCTTTGGACATAAAAATGCCACTTCTTTTTTTAAGCACGGTTAGGGTTACTGGAATTAAACATTTAGCTCGATTAGAATTGAATGGAAACATGCACTAAGACTATGTTTTTATTGAGGATTACATAAATCCAGGTTTTTTAAAAACAAATATTCAAATCTTACGATATAAAAATGCAACATCTTTTTTGAACACGATTAAGGTTACAGGAATTAAAGATTTAACACTTTTAGAATTGAATTGAAACATGCACTATTACTCTGTTTTTATTGAAATTACATAAATCTAGGTTTTTTAAAAACAAATATTCAAATCTTTTGACATAAAAATGCAACATCTTTTTTTTTGAACACGATTAGGGTTACTGGAGTCAAAGATTTAACTCTTTTAGAATTGAATCGAAACATCCACTGTGACTCATTTTTTATTGAGGATTACATAAATCCAGGTTTTATAAAAACAAATATTCAAATCTTTGAACATAAAAATGCCACTTCTTTTTTTAAGCACGGTTAGGGTTACTGGAATTAAACATTTAGCACGATTAGAATTGAATGGAAACATACACTGTGACTTTGTTTTTATTGAGGATTACATAAATCCAAATTTTTTAAAAACAAATATTCAAATCTTAAGACATAAAAATGCAACATCTTTTTTGAACACGATTAGGGTTACAGGAATTAAAAATTTAACACTTTTAGAATTGAATTGAAACATGCACTGTAACCCTATTTTTATTGAAATTACATAAATCTAGGTTTTTTAAAAACAAATATTCAAATCTTTTGACATAAAAATGCAACATCTTTTTTTGAACACAATTAGGGTTACTGCAGTTAAAGATTTAACTCTTTTAGAATTGAAAGGAAACATGTCCTGTGACTCAGTGTTTATTGAGGATTACATAAATCCAGTTTTTTAAAAAATAAATATTCAAATTTTTGGACAGACAAATGCAACATCTTTTTTGAACACGATTAGGGTTACAGGAATTATAAAATTTAACGCTTTTAGAATTGAAAGGAAACATGCCCTGTGACTCAGTTTTTATTGAGGGTTACATAAATACAGGTTTTTTAAAAACAAATATTCAAATCTTTTGATATAAAATATCCACTTCTTTTTTTTAGCATGGTTAGGGCTACTGGAATTAAATATTTAGCTCGATTAGAATTGAATGGAAACATGCACTGTGACTCTGTTTTTATTGAGGATTACATAAATCTAGGTTTTTTAAAAATAAATATTCAAATTTTTGGACATAAAAATGCAACATCTTTTTTTAACACGGATAGGGTTACAAGAATTATAAAATTTAACTCTTTTAGAATTGAAAGGAAATATGCCCTGTGACTCAGTTTTTATTGAGGATTACATAAATCCAGGTTTTTTAAAAATAAATATTCAAATCTTTGGACATAAAAATGCCATTTCGTTTTTTAAACACGGTTAGGGTTGCAGGAATTAAACATTTTACTCGATTAGAATTGAATGGAAACATGCCCTGTGACTCAGTGTTTATTGAGGATTACATAAATCCAGTTTTTTTAAAAACAAATATTCAAATCTTTGGACATAAAAATGCAACATCTTTTTTTGAACACGATTATGGTTACTGGAGTTAAAGATTTAACTCTTTTAGAATTGAAAGGAAACATGCCTTGTGACTCATTGTTTATTGAGGATTACATAAATCCAGGTTCTTTACAAACAAATATTCAAATATTTGGACATAAAAATGCCACTTCTTTTTTTAAGCACGGTTAGGGTTACTGGAATTATACATTTAGCTCGATTAAAATTGAATGGAAACATGCACTAAGACTCTATTTTTTTTTAAGATTACATAAATCCAGGTTTTTTAAAAACAAATATTCAAATCTTACGATATAAAAATGCAACATCTTTTTTTGAACACGATTAGGGTTACAGGATTAAAGATTTAACACTTTTAGAATTGAATTGAAACATGCATTGTGACTCTGTGTTTATTGAAATTACATAAATCTAGGTTTTTTAAAACAAATATTCAAATATTTTGACATAAAAATGCAACATCTTTTTTTTTTAACACGATTAGGGCTACTGGAGTCAAAGATTTAACTCTTTTAGAATTGAATCGAAACATACACTATGACTCTATTTTAAGTGAGGATTACAAAAATCTAGCTTTTTTAAAAACAAATATTCAAATGTTTCAACATAAAAATGCAAGATCTTTTTTTGAACACGTTTAGCGTTACAGGAATTAAACATTTAACTCTTTTAGAATTGAAAGGAAACATGCCTTGTGACTCATTGTTTATTGAGGATTACATAAATCCAGGTTTTTTAAAAACAAATATTCAAATCTTTGGACATAAAAATGCCACTTCTTTTTTCAAGCACGGTTAGGGTTACTGGAATTAAACATTTAGCTCGATTATAATTGAATGGAAACATGCACCAAGGCTTTGTTTTTATTGAGGATTGCATAAATCCAGAATTTTTAAAAACAAATATTCAAATCTTTGGACCTAAAATGCCATTTCCTTTTTTAAGCACGGTTAGGGTTGCAGGAATTAAACATTTAACTCGATTAGAATTGAATGGAAACATGCCCAGTGACACAGTTTTTATTGAGGATTACATAAATGCAGGTTTTTAGAAACAAATATTCAAATCTTTGGAAATAAAAATTCCACTTCTTTTTTTAAGCACGTTAAGGTTACTGGAATTAAACATTTAGCTCGATTAGAATTGAATGAAAACATGCACTCAGACTCTGTTTTTATTGAGGATTACATAAATTCAGGTTTTTTAAAAACAAATATTCAAATCTTAAGACATAAAAAAGCAACATCTTTTTTTGAACCCGATTAGGGTTACAGGAATTAAAGATTTAAGACATTTAGAATTGAATCGAAACATGCACTGTGACTTTGTTTTTATTGAAATTACACAAATCTAGGTTTTCTAAAAACAAATATTCAAATCTTTAGACATAAAAATGCAACATCTTTTTTTGAACACAATTAGGGTTACTGGAGTTAAAGATTTAACTCTTTTAGAATTGAAAGGAAACATGCCTTGTGACACAGTGTTTATTGAGAATTACATAAATCCAGGTTTTTTAAAAACAAATATTCAAATCATTGGACATAAAAATGCCACTTCTTTTTTTAAGCACGGATAGAGTTACTGGAATTAAACATTTAGCTCGATTAGAATTGAATGGAAACATGCACTAAGACTCTGTTTTTATTGAGGATTACATAAATCCAGGTTTTTTAAAAAAAATATTCAAATCTTAAGACATAAACATGCAACATCTTTTTTTAACACGATTAGGGTTACAGGAATTAAAGATTTAACACTTTTAGAATTGAATTGAAACATGGACTGTGACTCTATTTTCATTGAAATAACATAAATCTAGGTTTTTTAAAAACAAATATTCAAATCTTTAGTATTAAAAATGCAAAAACTTTTTTTGAACACGATTAGGGTTACAGGAATTAAAGATTTAACTCTTTTAGATTTGAATCGAAACATGCACTGTGACTCTGTTTTTATTGAGGATTACATAAATCTAGCTTTTTAAAAATAAATATTGAAATGTTTGGAGATAAAAATGCAGCATCTTTTTTTAACACAGTTAGGGTTGCAGGAATTATAAAATTTAACTCTTTTAGAATTGAAAGGAAACATGCCCTGTGACTCAGTTTTTATTGAGGATTACATAAATCCGGGTATTTTAAAAACAAATATTAAAATCTTTGGACATAAAAAAGCCACTTCCTTTTTTAAACACGGTTAGGGTTGCAGGGATTAAACATTTAACTCAATTAGATTTGAATGAAACATGCCCTGTGGCACAGTTTTTATTGAGGATTACATAAATCTAGGTTTTTTAAAAACAAATATTCAAATCTTTGGACCTAAAAATGCCACTTCTTCTTTTTTTTTTGGAATACGGTTAGGGTTAAAGGAATTAAATATTTAACTCGATTATAATTGAATGGAAGCCTGACCTGGGACTCAGTTTTCATTGAGGAATACATAAATCCAGGTTTTTTAAAAAAAATTATTCAAATCTTTGCACATACAAATGCCACTTCTTTTCTTTTTGAACACGGTTAGGGTTACACGAATTAAACATTGAACTCTTTTAGAATTGAATGGAAACATGCAATGTGACTTCATTTTTATTGAGGAGTACATTATTCCAGGTCTTTTAAAAATAAATATTCAAATCTTTCGATATAAAAATACCACATCTTTTTTTATACACGATTAGGGTTAAGGGAATTAAACATTTAGCACTTTCAGAATTGAATGGAAACATGCACTAAGACTCTTTTTTTTTTTTAGGATTACATAAATGCAAGTTTTTTAAAAACAACTATTCAAATCTTAAGACATAAAAATGCAACATCTTTTTTTGAACACGATTAGGGTTACAGGAATTAAAGATTTAACACTTTTAGAATTGAATCGAAACATGCACTGTGACTATGTTTTTATTGAAATTACATAAATCTAGGTATTTTGAAAACACTTATTCAAATCTTTGGATATAAAAATGCAACATCTTTTTTTGGAACACGATTAGGGTTACTGGAGTTAAAGATTTAACTCTTTTAGAATTGAATCGAAACATGCACTGTGACTCTGTTTTTATTGAGGATTACATAAATTTGGCTTTTTTAAAAACAAATATTGAAATGTTTGGACATAAAACTGCAACATCTTTTTTTAAACACGTTTAGCGTTACAAGAATTAAACATTTAACTCATTTATAATTGAAAGGAAACATGTCGTGTGACTCAGTGTTTATTGAGGATTACATAAATCCTGGTTTTTTCAAAATAAATATTCAAATCTTTGGACATAAAAATGCCACTTCTTTTTTTAAGCACGGTTAGGGTTACTAGAATTAAACATTTAGCTCGATTATAATTAAATGGAAACATGCAGTGTGACTCTTTTTTTATTGAGTATTACATAAATCTAGGTTTTTCAAAAACAAATATTCAAATCTTTGGACATAAAAATGCCACTTCTTTTCTTTTTGTACACGGTTAGGCTTACACGAATTAAACATTGAACTCTTTTAGAATTGAATGGAAACATGCACTGTGACTTCTTTTCTTTTGAGGAGTACATTATTCCAGGTCTTTGAAAAATAAATATTCAAATCTTTAGACATAAAAATGCAACACCTTTTTTTAAACACGATTCGAATTATGGGAATTAAACATTTAGCACTTTCAGAATTGAATGGAAACATGCACTGTGACTCAGTTTTTATAGAGGATTGTATAAATCCAGGTTTTTAAACAACAAATATTCAAATCTTTGGACATAAAAATGCAACATCTTTTTTGAACACGATTAGGGTCACAGGAATTAAAGATTTAACACTTTTAGAATTGAATCGAAACATGCACTGCGACTCTGTTTTTTTTTTGTACGATTCGTAAATCCAGCTTTTAAAAAACAAATATTCACATCTTTTGACATAAAAATGCCACTTCTTTTCTTGAACACGATTAGGGTTACAGGATTTAAAGATTTAACTGTTTTAGAATTGAATCGAAATATGCAATGTGACTCTGTTTTTATTGAGGATTACATAAATCTAGCAATTTTAAAAACAAATATGCAAATGTTTAGACAAAAAATGCAACACTTTTTTTAAACACGTTTAGGGTTACAGAAATTAAACATTTAACTCTTTTAGAATTGAAAGGAAACATGCCTTGTGATTCAGTGTTTATTGAGGATTACATAAATCCAGGTTTTTTTTAAAAAAAATATTCAAACTTTGGACAGAAAAATTCCACTTCTTTTTTTAAAGATGGTTAGGGTTACAGGAATTAAACACCTAACTCGATTAGAATTGAATGGACACATGCCCTATGACTCAGTTATTATTAAGGATTACATTCATCCAGGTTTTTTAAAAACAAATATTGAAATCTTTGGACATAAAAATGCCACTTCATTTTTCTGAACACGGTTAGGGTTAAAGGAATTAAATATTTAACTCGATTATAATTGAATGGAAGCACGCCCTAGGACTAAGTTTTTATTGAGGATTACATAAATCCGGGTTTTTTAAAAACAAATATTCAAATCTTTGGACATAAAAATGCCACTTCTTTTTTTAAACATGGTTAGGGTTACATGTATTAAACATTTAACACAATTAGAATTGAGTGGAAACATGCCCTGTGACTCAGTTATTATTGAGGATTACACAAATCCAGGTTTTTTAAAAATAAATATTCAAATCTTTGGACATAAAAAAGCCACTCCTTTTTTTTTTGGAACACTATGAGGTTTACACGAATTAAACATTGAACTCTTTTAGAATAAAATGGAAACATGCACTGTGAGTTCTTTTTTATTGTGGAGTACATTAATCCTGGTCTTTTAAGAATAAATGTTCAAATCTTTAGACATAAAAAATGCAACATCTTTTTTTAAACACGATTAGGGTTAAGAGAATTAAACATTTAGCTCTTTTAGAATTGAATGGAAACATGCACTGTGACTCAATTTTTATAGAGGATTGTACAAATTCATGTTTTTAAAAAAACAAGTATTCAAATCTTTGGACATAAAAATGCAACATCTTGTTTGAATACGATTAGGGTTACAGGAATTAAAGATTTAACTCTTTCAGAATTGAATTGAAACATGCAATGCAACTCTATTTTTTTTACGATTCATAAATCTAGGTTTTTAAAAAACAAATATTCACATCTTTCGAACTTAAAATGCCACTTCTTTTTTTAAACACGATTAGGGTTACAGGATTTAAAGATATTACTCTTTTAGAATTGAATCGAAACATGCGCTGTGACTCTATTTTTATTGAGGATTACCTTAATCTAGGTTTTTTAAAAACAAGTATTGAAAGCTTTGAACATAAAAATGCAACATCTTTTTTGAACACGTTTAGGGTTACATGAATTAAACATTTAACTCTTTTAGAATTGAAAGGAAACTTGCACTGTTACTATGTTTTTATTGAGATTACATAAATCCAGGTTTTTTAAAAGCTAATATTCAAATCTTTGGACATAAAAATGCAACATCTTTTTTTGAACACGGTTAGGGTTTCCGGAATTAAACACTTAGCTCTTTTAGAATTGAATGGAAGCAAGCACTGTGACTCAGTTTTTATAGAGGATTACATAAATTCAGGTTTTAAAAAAGTAAATATTCAAATCTTTGGACATAAAAATGCAACATCTTTTTTTGAACACTATTAGGGTTACAGGAATTAAAGATTTAACTCTTTTAGAATTGAATGAAAACATGCACTGTGACTCTGTTTTTATTGAGGATTCCATAAATCTAGGTTTTTTAAAAACAAATATTCAAATCTTTGGACATAAAAATGAAACATCTTTTTTTGAAGACGATTAGGGTTACAGGAATTAAAGATTTAACTCTTTTCGAATTGATTGAAAACATGTACTGTGACTCAGATTTTATTGAGGGTTACATTATTCGAGATTTTTTAAAGAGAAATATTCAAATCTTTAGACATAAAAATGCCAGTTCTTTTTTTTGAACACGGTTAGGGTTACAGGAATTAAACATTTAACTCATTTTGAATTGAATGGAAACATTCACTATGACTCAGTTTTGATAGAGGATTACATAAATACAAGTTTTTAAAAAACAAATATTCAAATCTTCGGACCTAAAAATGAAACGTCTTTTTTTTTAACATGATTAAGGTTAGAAGAATTAAAAATTTAACTCTTTTCGTATTGATTGGAAACATGCACTGTGACTCCGTTTTTATTGAGGATTACATAAATCGAGGTTCTTTAAAAATAAATATTCAAATCCTTGGACAAAAAAAATGCCACTCCTTTTTTTAAACACGGTTAGGGTTACAGGAATTAAACATTTAACTCGATTAGAATTGAATGGAAGCTTGCCCTGTGACTCAGTTTTTATGGAGGATTACATAAATCCAGGTTTCTTCAAAAAAATATTCAAATCTTTGGATATAAAAAATGTCACTTCTTTTTTTTAACACGGTTAGGGTTATAGGAATTAAACATTGAGCTCTTTTAGAATTAAATGGAAACATATACTGTGACTCAGTTTTTATAGAGGATTACATAAATTCAGGTTTTTAAAAATAAATATTCAAATCTTTGGACATAAAAATGCAACATCATTTTTTGAACATGATTAGGGTTATAGGAATTAAAGATTTAACTCTTTTAGAATTGAATGAAACATGCACTGTGACTCTGTTTTTAATGAGGATTACATAAATCCAGGTTTTTTCAAAACAGATACTCAAATCTTTGGACATAAAAATGAAACATCTTCTTTGAACATGATTAGGGTTACAGGAATTAAAGATTTAACTCTTTTAGAAATGGTTGGAAACATGTAATGTGACTCAGTTTTTATTGAGGATTACATTAATCGAGTTTTTTTAAAAAACAAATATTCAAATCTTTGGACATAAAAATGCTACTTCTTTTTTTTTGAACACGGTTAGGGTTACAGGAATTAAACATTTAACTCTTTTAGAATTGAATGGAAACACGCACTGTGACTCAGTTTTGATAGAGGATTACATAAATACAGGTTTTTAAAAAACAAATATTCAAATCTTTGGATATAAAAATGAAAAGTCTTTTTTTTGAACATGATTAAAGTTACAGGAATTAACGATTTAACTCTTTTAGTATTGATTGGAACCATGCATTGTAACTCTGTTTTTATTGAGGATTACATAAGTCGAGGTTCTTTAAAAACAAATATTCAAATCTTTGGACATAAAAATACAATTCCTTTTTTAAACACGGTTAGGGTGATAAGAATTAAATATTTAACTCGATTCGGATTGAATGGAACCATGCCCTGTGACTCAGTTTTTATTGAGGATTACATAAATCCAGGTTTTTTTAAAAAAAATATTCAAATCTTTGGACATAAAAATGGAACATCTTTTTTTGAACACGATTAGGGTTACAGGAATTAAACATTTAGCTCATTTAGAATTGAATGGAAACATGCACTGTGACTCTGTTTTTAATGAGGATTACATAAATCCAGGTTTTTTTAAAAACAAATATTTAAATCTTTCGACATAAAAATGCAACACATTTTTTTGAACGCGATTAGGGTTACAGGAATTAAACATTTAGCTCATTTAGAATTGAATGGAAACATGTACTGTGACTCTGTTTTTAATGAGGATTACATAAATCCATGTTTTTTAAAAACAAATATTCAAATCTTTGGACATAAAAATGACACATCTTTTTTTGAACACTATTAAGGTTACAGGAATTAAAGATTTAACTCTTTTAAAAATGATTGGAAACATGTAATGTGACTCAGTTTTTATTGAGGATTACATTAATCGAGGTTTTTTAAAAATAAATATTCAAATCTTTGGACATAAAATTGCCACTTCTTTTTTTGAACATGGCTAGGGTTACAGGAATTAAACATTTAACTCTTTTCGAATTGAATGGAAACATGCACTATGACTCAATTTTGATAGAGGATTACATAAATACAGGTTTTTAAAAAACAAATATTCAAATCATTGGACATAAAAATGAAAAGTCTGTTTTTGAACATAATTAAGGTTACATAATTAAGATTTAACCCTTTTAGTATTGATTGGACCCATGCATTGTGACTCTGTTTTTATTGAGGTTTACATAAATTGAGGTTCTTTAAAAACAAATATTGAAATCTTTGGACATAAAAATGCAATTCCTTTTTTTTTTAAACACGGTTAGGGTGACAGGAATTAAATATTTAACTCGATTCAAATTGAATGGAACCATGCCCTATGACTCAGTTTTTATTGAGGATTACATAAATCTATGTTTTTGAAAAACATATATCCAAATCTTTAGAGATAAAAATGCAACATCTTTTTTTGAACACGATTAGGGTTACTGGATTTATAGATTTAACTCTTTTAGAATTGAATGGAAACATGCACTGTGACTTCTTTTTTATTGAGGACTACATTAATCCAGGTCTTTTAAAAATAAATATTCAAATCTTTGGATATAAAAATGCAACATCTTTTTTTGAACTTGATTAGGGTTACAGGAATTAAACATTTACCTCTTTTAGAATTGAATCGAAACATGCACTATGACACTGTTTTTATTGAGGATTACATAAATAGAGGTTTTTTAAAAACAAATATTGAAAGCTTTAAACATAAAAATGTAACATCTTTTTTGAACACGTTTAGGGTTACAGGAATTAAACATTTAACTCTTTTAGAATTGAAAGGAAAGATGCCCTGTGACTCAATTTTTATTGAGCATTACATAAATCACTGGTTTTTTAAAAACAAATATTCAAATCTTTGGTTATAAAAATGCCAATTTTATTAAAACACGGTTAGGGTGACAGGAATTAAACATTTAACTCGATTAGAATTCAATGGAAGCATGCCCTGTGACTCAGTTTTTATTGAGGATTACATAAATCCTGGCTTTTTAATTACAAGTATTCAAATCTTTGGACATAAATATGCCACTTCATTTTTTGAACACGGTTAGGGTTATGGGAAATAAACATTAAACTCTTTTAGAATTGAATGGAAACATGCGCTGTGACTTCTTTTTTATTGAGGAGTACATTAATCCAGGTCTTTTAAAAACAAATATTAAAATCTTTGGACATAAAAATGCAACATCTTTTTTGAACACGATTAGGGTTACAGGAATTAAACATTTAACTCTTTTAGAATTTAATGGAAACAAGCACTGTGACTCTATTTTAATTGAGGATTACATAAATCCAGGATTTTTTAAAAAAAATATTCATATCTCTGGACATAAAATGAAACATCTTTTTTTGAACATGATTAAGGTTACAGGAATTAAAGATTTAACTCTTTTAAAATTGAATAGAAACATGCACTGTGACTCAACTTTGATAGAGGATTACATAAATCCAGGTTTTTGAAAAACAAAGATTCAAATCTTTGGACATAAAAATGCAACATCTTTTTTGAACACCATAAGGGTTACAGGAATTAAAGATTTAGGTCTTTTAGAATTGAATGGAAACATGCACCGTGACTGAGTTTTTATAGAGGATTGCATAAATCGAGGTTTTTAAAAAATAAATATTCAAATCTTTGGACATAAAAATGCAGCATCTTTTTTTAACACGATTAGATTACTGGATTTAAAGATTTAACTCTTTTAGAATTGAATGGAAACATGCACTAGTTCTTCTATTTTATTGAGGAGTATATTAATCCAGGTCTTTTAAAAACAAATATTCTAATCTTTGGACATAAAAATGCTTCATCTTTTTTTGAACACGATTAGGGTTACATGAATTAAACATTTAGCTCATTTAGAATTGAATGGAAACATGCGATGTGACTCTGTTTTTAATGAGGATTACATAAATCCAGATTTTTTAAAAACAAATATTCAAATCTTTGGATATAAAAATGAAACTTCTTTTTTTGAACACGATTAGGGTTACAGGAATTAAAGATTTAACTCTTTTAGAAATGATTGGAAACATGTAATGTGACTCAATTTTTATTGAGGATTACATTAATCGAGGTGTTTTAAAAACAAATATTCAAATATTTGGACATAAAAGTGCCACTTCTTTTTTGAGCAATGTTAGGGTTACAGGAATTAAGCATTTAACTCTTTTAGAATTGAATGGAAACATGCACTGTGACTCCGTTTTGATAGAGGATTACATATATACAGGCTTTTAAAAACCAAATATTCAAACCTTTGGACATAAAAATGCCACTACTTTTTTTGAACACGGTTAGGGTTACATGAATTAAAGATTTAACTCCCTTAGAATTGAATCGAAACATGCATTGTGACTATGCTTTTATTGAGGATTACATAAATCTAGGTTTTCTAAAGCAAATATTCAAATCCTTTTGACATAAAAATGCAACATCTTTTTTGAACACGATTAGGGTTACAAAATATAAACATTTAAGTCTTTTAGAATTCAAAGGAAACATGCCCTGTGACTCAGTTTTTATTGAGGATTATATAAATCCAGGTTTTTTAAAAAACAAATATTCAAATCTGGGGACATAAAAATGCCACTTCTTTTTTTAAACACGGTTGGGGTTACAAGAATTAAACATTTAACTCGGTTAAATTGAATAGAAACATGCCTAGTGACTCAATTTTTTTTGAGGATTACATACATCCAATTTTTTAAAATCAAATACTCAAATCCTTGGATATAAAAATGCAACATCTTTTTTTGAACACGATTAGGGTTACTGGATTTAAAGATTTAACTCTTTTAGAATTGAATGGAAACATGCACTTGTACTTCTTTTTTATTGAGGAGTACCTTAATCCAGGTCTTTTAAAAACAAATATTCAAATCTTTAGTATTAGAAATGCAACGTCTTTTTTTGAACACGATTAGGGTTACAGGAATTAGACATTTAGCTCTTTTAGAATTGAATGGAATCATGCACTCTGACTCAGTTTTTATTGGATATTACATAAATCCAGGTCTTTTAGAAACTAATATTCAAATCTTTGGACATAAAAATGCCATTCTTTTTTTAAACACGGTTAGGGTTGCAGGAATTAAACATTTAACTCGATTAGAATTGAATGAAAACATGCCCTATGACACAGTTTTTATTAAGGATTATATAAATCCATGTTTTTAACAAACAAATATTCAAATCTTTGGACATAAAAATGCAACATCTTTTTTGAACACGATTAGGGTTACAGGAATTAAAGATTTAGCTCTTTTTGAATTGAATGGAAACATGCACCGTGGCTCAGTTTTTATAGAGGATTGCATAAATCCAGGTTTTTATAAAACAAATATTCAAATTGTTGGACATAAAAATGCAGCATCTTTTTTTGAACACGATTGGGGTTACTGGATTTAAAGATTTAACTCTTTTAGAATTGAATGTAAACATGCACTAGTACTTCTTTTTTATTAAGGAGTACATTAACCCAGGTCTTTTAAAACAAACATTCAAATCCAGGATTTTAAAAAACAAATATTCAATCTTTGGACAGAAAAATGCAACATTGTTTTTTGAACACAGTTGGGGTTACAGGAATTAAAGATTTAACTCTTTTAGAATTGAAAGGAAACATGCACTGTGACTCTGTTTTTATTAAGGATTACATAAATCCAGGTTTTTTAAAATAAAATATTTAAATCTTTTGACATAAAAATGCCACTCCTTTTTTTTAAACACGGTTAGGGTTACAGGAATTAAACATTTAACTCGATCAGAATCGAATGGAAACATGCCCTGTGACTCAGTTTTTATTGAGGATTACATAGATCCAAGTTTTTTCAAAAACAATATTCAAATCTTTTGACGTCAAAAAGCCACTGCTTTTTTTGAACATGGTTAGGGTTACAGGAATTAAAGATTTAACTCTTTTAGAATTGAATTGAAACATGCACTGTGACTCTGTTTTTATGGACGATTACATAAATCAATGTTTTCGAAAACAAATATTCAAATCTTTGGATATAAAAATGCAACATCTTTTTTGAACACGATTAGGGTTACAAGATATAAACATTTAACTCTTTTAGAATTAAAAGGAAACATGCCCTGTGACTCAGTTTTTATTGAGGATTGCATAAATCCAAGTTTTTGAAAAACAAATATTCAAAATGTTGGGACATAAAAATGCCACTTCCTTTTTTAAACACGGTTAGGGTTGCAGGAATTAAACATTTAACTCGATTAGAATTGAATAGAAACATGCCCTGTGACTCAGTTTTTATTGAGGATTATATACATCCAGGATTTTTAAAAAAATATTCAAATCTTTGGACATAAAAATGCAACATCTTTTTTTGAACACGATTAGGGTTACTAGATTTAAAGATTTAACTCTTTTAGAATTGAATGGAAACATGCACTGATACTTCTTTTTTCTTAAGGAGTACGTTAATCCAGGTCTTTTAAAAACAAATATTCAAATCTTTAGTACTAAAAATGCAACATCTTTTTTGAACACGATTAGGGTTACATGAATTAGACATTTAGCTCTTTTAGAATTGAATGTAAACTTGCACTCTGGCTCAGTTTTTATTGAAGACTACATAAATCCAGGTTTTTTAGAAAATAATATTCAAATCTTTGGACATAAAAATGTCACTTCTTTTTTTTAAACAGGGTTAGGGTTGCAGGAATTAAACATTTAACTCGATTAGAATTGAATGGAAACTTGCCCTGTGACACAGTTTTTATTGAGGATTACATAAATCCAGGTTTTTTAAAAACTAATATTCAAATCTTTGGACATAAAAATGCCACTTCTTTTTGTTTTTAAACACGGTTAGGGTTGTAGGAATTAAACATTTGACTCGATTAGAATTGAATGGAAGCATGCCCTTTGACACAATTTTTATTGAGGACTACATAAATCCAGGTTTTTTAAAAACAAATATACAAATCTTGGGACAGAAAAATGCCACTTCTTTTTTTCAACACGGTTAAGGTTATAGGAATTAAACGTTTAACTTGATTAGAATTGAATGGAATCTTGCCCTGTGACTCAGTTTTTATTGATGATTACATAGATCAAGGTTTTTTAAAAACAAATATTCAAATCTTTATTATTAAAAATGCAACATCTTTTTTTGAACACGATTATGGATAAAGGAATTAGACATTTAGCTCTTTTAGAATTGAATGGAAACATGCACTCTGACTCAATTTTTATTGAAGATTACATAAATCCAGGTTTTTTAAAAACTAATATTCAAATCTTTGGACATAAAAATGCCACTTCTTTTTTTAAACACGGTTAGGGTTGTAAGAATTAAACATATAACTCGATTAGAATTGAATGGAAACATGTGTTGTGACACAGTTTTTATTAAGGATTACATAAATCCAGGTTTTTTCGAAAAAAGATATTCAAATCTTTTGACATAAAAATGCCACTGCTTTTTTTTTTGAACAAGGTTAGGGTTACAGGAATTAAAGATTTACCTCATTTAGAATTGAATCGAAACATGCACTGTGACTCTGTTTTTATTGAGGATTACATAAATCTAGGTTTTCTAACAAATATTCAAATCTTTAGACATAAAAATGCAACATCTTTTTTTGAACACGATTAGGGCTACATGAATTAAACATTTAACTCTTTTAGAATTGAAAGAAACATGCACTATGACTCTAATTTTGTTGAGGATTACATAAAACCAGGTTTTTTAAAATCAAATTTTCAAATCTTTGGATATAAAAATGCCACTCCTTTCTTTAAACACGGTTAGGGTTACAGGAATTAAACATTTAACTCGATTAGAATTGAATGGAAACATGTCATGTGACTCAGTTTTTATTGAGGATTCCATAAATCCAGGTTTTTTTAAAAACAAATATTCAAATCTTTGGACATAAAAATGCCACTTCTTCTTTTTAAACACGGTTAGGGTTACAGGAGTTAAACATTTAACTCGATTAGAATTGAATGGAAACATGCCCTGTGACTTAGTTTTTATTGAGGATTACATACATCCTGGTTTTTTAAAGACAAATATTCAAATCTTTGGACATAAAAATGCAACATCTTTTTTTGAACACGATTAGGGTTATTGGATTTAAAGATTTAACTCTTTTAGAATTGAATGGAAACATGCACTGGTACTTCTGTTTTATTGAGGAGTACGTTAATCCAGGTGTTTTAAAAACAAATATTCAAATCTTTAGTATTACAAATGCAACATCTTTTGTTGAACACGATCAGGGTTACAGGAATTAGACATTTAACTCTTTTAGAATTGAATGAAAATGTGCACTCTGACTCAGTTTTTATTGAGGATTACATAAATCCAGGTTTTTTAGAAACTAATATTCAAATCTTTGGACATAAAAATGCCACTTCTTTTTTTTTAAACACGGTTAGGGTTGCAGGAATTAAACATATAACTCGATTAGAATTGAATGGAAACATGTGCTGTGACACAGTTTTTATTGAGAATTACATAAATCCAGGTTTTTTCAAAAAAAGATATTCAAATCTTTTGACATAAAAATGCAACATCTTTTTTTGAACACGTTTAGGGTTACAATAATTAAAGATTTAACTCTTTTAGAATTGAATAGAAACATGCACTGTGACTCTTTTTTTGTTGAGGATTACATAAAACCAGGTTTTTTAAAAACAAATATTCAAATCTTCGGACATAAAAAAGCCACTCCTCTTTTTAAACACGGTTAGGGTTACAGGAATTAAACATTTAACTCGATTAGAATTGAATGGAATTATGTCCTTTGACTCAGTTTTTATTGAGGATTCCATAAATCCAGGTTTTTTTAAAAACAAATATTTAAATCTTTGGACATAAAAATGCCACTTCTTTTTTTAAACACGGTTAGGGTTACAGGAATTAAACATTTAACTCGATTAGAATTGAATAGAAACATGCCTTGTGACTCAGTTTTTATTGAGGATTACATACATCCTGGTTTTTTAAAAACAAATATTCAAATCTTTGGACATAAAAATGCACCATCTTTTTTTGAACACGATTAGGGTTACTGGATTTAAAGATTTAACTCTTTTAGAATTGAATGGAATCATGCACTGGTACTTCTATTTTATTGAGGGGTACGTTAATCCAGGTGTTTTAAAAAAAATATTCAAATCTTTGGTATTAAAAATGCAACATCTTTTTTTGAACACGATCAGGGTTACAGGAATTAGACATTTAGCTCTTTTAGAATTGAATGGAAACATGCACTTTGACTCAGTTTATATTGAATATTACATAAGTCAAGGTTTTTTAAAAACTAATATTCAAATCTTTGGACATATTATGTCAAAAGATTTGAATATTTATTTTTTAAAATCCAGAATTTATATAATCCTCAATAAAAACTCAGTCAAAGTGCATGTTTCCATTAAATTTTAATCGAGTTGAATGTTTAATTCCTGTAACCCTAATCGTGTTAAAAAAAGATGTTGCATTTTTATGTCCAAAGATTTGAATATTTGTTTTTCCAAACATTGATTTATGTAATCCTCAATAAGAACTGACTCACAGTGTATGTTTCGATTAAATTCTAATCGAGTTGAATGTTTAATTACTGTAACCCTAACAGTGTTAAAAAAAGATGTTGCATTTTTATGTGCAACTGTTTGAATATTTGTTTTTTAAAAACCTGGATTTATGTAATCCTCAATAAAAACTGAGTCACAGGGCATGTTTCCATTAAATTCTAATCGACTTAAATGTTGAACTAATGTAACCCTAACCGTGTTCAAAAAAGATGTGGCATTTTTATGTCCAAAGAAATGAATTTTTGTTTTTTAAAAACCTGTATTTATGTAATCATCAATAAAAACTAAGTCACAAGGTATGTTTCCATTAGATTCTAAATTCCTGTAACCCAAACGTGTTCAAATAAAGAAGTGTCATTTTTATGTCCAGAGATTTGAATATTTGTTTTTAAAAAATTTGTATTTATGTAACCCACAATAAAAATTGAGTCATAGTGCATGTTTCCATTCAATTCTAAAAGAGTTAAATGTTTAATTTCGGAAACCCTTACCGTGTTCAAAAAAAGAATTGGCATTTTATATGCAAATTTTTGAATATTTGTTTGTAAAAACATGAATTTATGTAATCCTCAATAAAAATTGAGTCACAGTGTGTGTTTCCATTAAATTCTAATCCAGTTAAATGTTGAATTTCTATAACCCTAACCGTATTAAAAAAAAAAGAAGTGGCATTTTTATGTCCAAAGATTTGAATATTTCTTTTTAAAAAACATGATTTAAGTAATTCTCGATTAAAACTGAGTCACAGTGCATGTTTTCACTCTATTCTAAAAGTGTTAAATGTTTAAATCCTATGACCCTAATCTGTTCAAAAAAAGATGTGGGATTTTTATGTCCAAAGATTTGAATATTTGTCTTTTAAAATCCGGAATTTACGTAATCCTCAATAAAAACTCAGTTAAAGTGCATGTTTCCATTAAATTCTAATCAAGTTAAATATTTAATTACTGTAACCCTAACAGTGTTCAAAAAAAGATTTGGCATTTTTATGTGCAAATGTTTGAATATTTATTTTTTAAAAAACTGGATTTATTTAATCCTTAATAAAAACTGAGCCACAGGGCATGTTTCCATTAAATTCTAATCGACTTGAATATTGAACTAATGTAACCCTAACCGTGTTCAAAAAAGATTTAAATTCTAAAAGAGTTAAATGTTTAATTTCGGTAACCCTTACCGTGTTCAAAAAAAAATTTGGCATTTTTATGTCTTAAGATTAGAATATTTGTTTTTTAAAAACTTGGATTTATGTAAACCTCACTAAGTCAAAGTGCGTCTTTCCATTAAATTCTAGAAGAGTTAAATGTTTAATTCCTGTATCCCTAATCGTTTTTAAAAAAAGATGTGGCATTTTTATGTCTAAAGATTTGAACATTTGTTTTTAAAAAACCTGGATTTATGTAATCCTCAATAAAAACTGAGTCACAGTGGATTTTTCCATTCAATTCTAAAAGAGTTAAATGTTTAATTACTGTAACCCTAATCCTATTAAAAAAAAGATTTAGCTTTTTTATGTGCAAATATTTGAATATTTGTTTTTTAAAAACCTGGATTTATTTAATCCTCAATAAAAACTGAATCACGGGGCATGTTTCCATTAAATTCTAATCGAGTTAAATTTTTAATTACTATAACCCTAACAGTGTTCAAAAAAAGTTTTGGCATTATTTTGTTTAAAGATTTAAATATTTGTTTTTTACAAACCTCGATTTATGTAATCCTCAATAAAAACTAAGTTACATTGCATGTTTCCTTTAAATTCAAATCAAGTTAAATGTTTAATTCATGTAACTCTAACCATGTTCAAAAAAAGAAGTGCCATTTTATGTCCAAAGATTTGAATATTTGTTTTTAAAAAACTTTGATTTATGTAATACACAATAAAAATTGAGTCACAGCGTTTGTTTCCTTTCAATTCTAAAAGAGTTAAATGTTTAATTCCTGTAACCCTAATCTGTTCAGAAAAATATGTGGCATTTTTATAGCCAAAGATTTGAATATTTGTTTTTTAAAAACCTGGATTTATGTAATCATCAATAAAAACTGAGTCACAGTGCATGTTTCCATTAAATTCTAATCGAGTTGAATGTTTAATTACTGTAACCCTAATATTGTTCAAAAAAATTTAGCATTTTTATGTGCAAATATTTAAATATTTGTTTTTTAAAAACTTGGATTTATTTAATCCTCAATAAAATTTGAGTTACAGGACATTTTTCCATTAAATTTTAATCGACTTAAATGTTTACCAATGTAACCCTAACCGTGTTTGAAAAAAGATGTGGCATTTTTATATCTAAAGATATGAATTTTTGTTTTTTAAAAACATGGATTTTTGTAATCCTCAATAAAAACTAAGTCATATGGTATGTTTCCATTCAATTCTAAAAGAGTTAAATGTTTAATTCATGTAACCAAATCATGTTCAAAAAAAAAGCGGCATTTTTATGTCTAGAGATTTGAATATTCATTTTTTAAAAAAACTTAGATTTATGAAATCCACAATAAAAATTGAGTCACAGTGCATGTTTCCATTCAATTCGAAAAGAATTAAATGTTTAATTTCGGTAACCCTTACCGTGTTTAAAAAAAAAGATTTGGCATTTTTATGTCCAAAGATTTGAAAATTTGTTTTTTAAAAACTTGGATTTATGTAAACCCCAATAAAAATTGAGTTACAATGTATCTTTCCATTCAATTCTAAAAGTATTAAATGTTTAGTTCCTTTAACCTGAATCGTGTTCAAAAAAAGATGTTGCATTTTTATGTCCAAAGATTTGAATATTTGTTTTTTAAAGACTAGATTTATATAATCCTCAATAAAAACTGACTAACAGTGCACGCTTCCAATAAATTCTAATCGAGTTGAAAGTTTAATTACTGCAACACTAACAGTGTTCAAAAAAAGATTTAGCATTTTTATGTGCAAATATTTGAATATTTATTTTTAAAAACCTGGATTTATTTAATCCTCAATAAAAGCTGAGTCACAGGGCATATTTACATTAAATTCTAATCGACTTAAATGTTTAACCAATGTAACCCTAATCGTGTTCAAAAAAAGATGTGGCTTTTTATGTGCAAAGATATGAATGTTTTTTTAAAAACCTGGATTTATATAATCCTCAATAAAAATTGAGTCACATGTTATGTTTCCATTCAATTCTAAAAGAGTTAAATGTTTAATTCATGTAACCCAATCGTGTTCAAAAAAAGAAGTGGCATTTTTATGTCCAGAGATTTGAATATTTTTTTTTAAAAAACTTGGATTTATGTAATCCACAATAAAAATTGAGTCACAGTGCATGTTTCCATTCAATTTTAAAAGAGTTAAATGTTTAATTTCGGTAACCCTTATCATGTTCAAAAAAAGATTTGGCATTTTTATGTCCAAAGATTTGAATATTTGTTTTTTAAAAACTTGGATTTATGTAAAGCTCAATAAAAATTTAGTCACAATGCATTTGAATTCAATTCTAAAAGCTTTAAATGTTTAATTCATGTATCCCAATCGTGTTCAAAAATAGAAGTGGCATTTTTATGTCCAGGGATTTGAATATTTGTTTTTCAAAAAACTTGGATTTATGTAATCCACAATAAAAATTGAGTCACAGTGCATGTTTCTATTTAATTCTAATCGAGTTAAATGTTTAATTTATGTAACCCTAACAATGTTCAAAAAAAGAAGTGCCATTTTTATGTCCAAAGATTTGAATTTTTATTTTTTAAAAACTTGTATTTATGTATTCCTCAATAAAAACTGAGTCACAGTGCATGTTTCCATTCAATTCGAAAAGAGTTAAAATGTTTAATTTCTGTAACCCTAATCGTATTCAAAAAAGATGTGGCATTTTTATGTCCAAAGATTTGAATATTTGTTTTTTGTAAATGGGGATTTATGTAATCCTTGTTAGAACAGGATTTGACCAAGAGGGGGTGAATTGATCTAATAAAGAATTTAACACTTTTAAAAATATGAAGTCAGAAACAAATTCACCGAGATAAGAGAAAGATGATGGAAACAGAGATTTATCCTGGTTCGGTCCCCTTGACCTACGTCTAGTCCTCAGGGCACCCCTAAGATTTCCAATTCAACTATCAGCAGTAAACACAGGCTTCACAAGCCTTTATAACCTAGGAATCACTCCCCCTTTCTCTTCTATCTATAACAGGTATGATACTCTCTATTTTCTAACTTACTTTCATCCCGATTTACTCAAGGCCCCTTCCTTGAGTTTTTCACAATTTTAGAAAGTATATTGGCCTCAGATAACTCTCTCAAAAGAGTAGTTGGCTAATAATGAAGCTTAGAAAGAATTAATGAAGGATTACAGAGAATGTAGTAAATGCAGCTTTGAATGCTCAGGATGTTCATCATTTTTCTCTGAAATGAATGCTAGTCCTTTTATAGCTGAGAATTGATGAAGTGTCCGTTAGACTACATTCAATAGACATTACTCTCATCAACAACCAATGGTTTCTACATTAATGGCATTTAATGCTTCTAAGTCAGACGACGATAAATGTTGTAGAAGAACGTTAAGATCTCCGAGCCTCGAACCATGCTTTGCTTCTTTCCTCATTGATTGTTTCAAGTTACTGTATTTATGAGAGCAGTTAGAATTCAAAAGTGTCGTTACACAAATAAGGAAAGTAGGTGTAAAGCGTAGGTGAAGTGTGTCAGACACAAAGCTGTCAGAGAGAGAAAGAGAGACAATGCTCGAGCATAAGGTTTTAATGCTCGAGTGTTGCTTAAAATATTTCAGAGAAAAGTTTAATGCTTTTATGTAATGCTCGAGTATTATGTGAAAGTGTTTTCAAAAGAGTCAAATACTCAAGTGATAAATGTCAATGCTTGAGTGATAATAATGCTTCCTAGGGATACTCGAGTATTCTGTGCAAGTGTTAAAAAAAATAAATTTTGGAAATTCACAATACCCGAGTACTGGATCTTAGTGCTCGAGTGTTAGGAATGCTGGAAGTGAATGCTGAAAGTATTGTGATAGAGCATTGGTGAACAGTAAAATTTTCAGTCTTATGCTTGAGCATTGAAAGCTGGTGCTCGAGTATTTATAGTGCTGGCAGTCAATGCTTGAAGTGCTGGCTTCCAGTGATGAGGGTAAGATCACAACACTCGAGTGCTGTTAACCTATGCTCGAGTGTTGGCTCTGCTGGAAGCTTTTACTTGAAGTATCACTTGTCAGCACTGATTAAAGGCTCAACACTCGAATGTTGTATTTGCAGTGCTCGAGTATTGGCTATGCTGTCAGCCAATGCTGGAAGTGTTGTCTGACAATGTTGAGAAAAACTGTCAACACTCAAGCACAGAAACTCAGTGCTCGAGAATTGGCACTACTTTCAGCCAATGCTTGGAGTGTTAACTTGAAGTGCTTTCAAAAACCTCAATGCTCAAGTACTGGAAACCTAGTGCTCGAGCATTGGCTCTGCTGTCAGCCAATACTTGCAGTACTTCAACACAGCATTGATTGTAAGCCCTGTTTTAGCCTAATGCTCGAGTACTGACTTACAACACTCGAGCATTGGCATTACTCTATGCCAATACTTGAAGTGTTCAATCAGAGTATAGTTTAAAAACTCATTTTCAAAACACAGTGCTTGAGTACTACATTCCAACACTCGGGTATTGACAATACTTCATGTCAATACTTGGAGTATTACCTGGGAACACTGAATTTTCTTAAGTCTAAAACTTGTAGTGCTGGAGCATTAAGTTCTAATGCTCGAGTACTGTCAATACTTCAACAAAAACACTCGAGTATTTTCATGAAGCACTGAATCAAAACTCGAGTATTTTCATGAAGCACTGAATCAATACTTTTGAAACTTGGATTTTAAAATCACTTTGCAATCTCTTAGCATAGTCTTGTTATCATCAAAACAAGGTATCAACATTCTCCCCCTTTTTGATGATGACAAAACCATGAAAACATAATTTTGATCAGAGAATATAGCACATAATGAAATAAAATAAACAGATAAGCATAACTTGTAATAACTTCTCATAAACTGAATAACCATAGATAAATGTACTTGATAAGAGTAAAAAATCAGTTAAAAAAACAAGCAAGATTATTTTAGAAGACACAAAAACCTGACAGACATAAAAGACACAGAAACCTGACAGACATGAAAGCATAAAAGCACTAAAGACAGATTCTGATTTCTTCTTCCTCTTTTTTTCATCAACAAGAAGGGTCAGTGAGAGGGAGAGGGAGGAGCATCAGTGGTGGACGGAGGTATATCAGGCTGAGGATCAACAGCAGTGGTAGGTGTATCAGAAGGAGGTAGTGAGGGGACTTGAGGAGCAGGTGTTGGCTGAGGATCTGGATGAAGAAAAGAAGAAGAAAAGTCTATCATGGCAAGCACTGCTTCAGGAGAAGGATCCTCAGGGGTGCTGGAGGAGGAGGTAGAGCAGAAGTGGATGCTTGGGTCTCTTTGATAAATTCTTTAATAAAAAGCACCCTATTGTCCAACCCAGTCACCTTGCTTTGTAAATCATCAAATTTCTCCAAAATGACAGCCTTGAATTGAGAAAGGTCCTCAATCATCTTAGTGACTGCACTGTCCAAACTCTTACAAGTGAAATGATCATTTACATCCTTCAGAATGGTGCCCATATATTCTTGTGACTGAGTTTTAATGTAGTTTGCAAACACTTTAGTCATTTTCCCAAACTCAGTTTCCATATACTGTTGAATTGCAGCATGAGCAAATGAGGGAGCAGTTGAAGGCTGAGGAGGAGCAGAGGATTGAGCTTCATGTTGGCCCTGTGAAGCAGCAGATGTAGTCCTTCTCTTTCTCTTTTTGGCCTAAACTTGTGGATTCTCAATGTTTATTTTCATTCTTCGAAGGTGGGCTTCTCCAAATAAGGTTGGCTCAACCACTTTGTCCAATATGTGTTAAATTTTGAGATTTTTCAAAATAAAAGAAACCAGAGAAGGATATGGCATTGTCATTCTCTTTGAAACTGAGTGCCCAAATCTCCATATCTCATCAAACCTCATTTCTCCTATGTTTCTCTTCTCTTTTTTCATTATTCTAGCCATGTTTCTGTAGTCCATGGCAAAGTGAGTGTAATTGCCACTTTTATTCACTATACATCTATAATAGTGTAGTGAATGACTCTCTGCAAAGGTGGCATGGATGAAGGTTAAAATGCAAGAATACTAGAAAAAGTCTCTCCAGGCCTCAGCAATCTAAAAACTTCACCCTCAGTCAAAGTAGATAAGGTTTCCTCATATTCAACAGTTCTAAGGATTTGAATATTTGTTTTTAAAAAACTTGATTAATGTAATCTCGATATAAACTGAGTCACAGTACATGTTTCCATTCAATTCTAAAAAAGGTAAATGTTTAATTCCTGTAACACTAATCGTGATAAAAAAAGATATGGCATTTTTATGTCCAAAGATATGAATATTTGCTTTTTAAAAACCTGGATTTATGTAATCCTCAATAAAAACTGATTCACAGCGCATGTTTGCATTAAATTCTAATCGAGTTAAATGTTTAATTACTGTAACCCTAACCGTGTTCAAAAAAAAGAAGTGCCATTTTTATGTCCAAAAATTTGAATTTTTGATTTTTAAAAACCTGTATTTATGTATTCCTCAATAAAAACTGAGTCACAGTGCATGTTTTCATTCAATTCTAAAAGAGTTAAATGTTTAATTCCTGTAATCCTAATTGCATTCAAAAAAAGATGTGGCATTTTTAGGTCCAAAGATTTGAATATTTGTTTTTTAAAAATGTGGATTTATGTAATCCTCAATAAAAACTGAGCGACAGTGCATGTTTCCATTAAATTCTAAAAGAGTTAAATCTTTAATTCCTGTAACCCTAATCGTGTTTAAAAAAGAAGTGGCATTTTTATGTCCAAATATATGGGAATATTTGTTTTTAAAAAACTTAATTAATGTAATTCTCGATAAAAACTGAGTCACAGCGCATGTTTCCATTCAATTCTAAAAGAGTTAAATGTTTAATTCCTGTAATTCTAATCGTATTAAAAAAAGATGTGGCATTTTTATATCGAAGTTTGAATATTTGTTTTTTAAAAATGTGGATTTATGTAATCCTCAATAAAAACTAAGTCACAGTGCATGTTTCCATTAAATTCTAAAACAGTTAAATGTTTAATTTCTGTAACCCTAATCGTGTTCAAAAAAAGAAATGGCATTTTTATGTCCAAATATTTGAATTTTTGCTTTTTAAAAAGCTGTATTTATGTATTCCCCAATAAAAACTCAGTCACAATGCATGTTTCCATTCAATTCTAAAAAAGTTAAATGTTGAATTCCTGTAATCCTAATTGCATTCAAAAAAATATGTGGCATTTTTAGGTCCAAAGATTTGAATATTTGTTTTTTAAAAATGTGGATTTATGTAATCCTCAATAAAAGTTGAGTCACAGTGCATGTTTCCATTAAATTCTAAAAGAGTTAAATGTTTAATTCCTATAACCCTAATTGTGTTTAAAAAAAGAAGTGGCATATTTTATGTCCAAATATATGGGAATATTTGTTTTTAAAAAACTTGATTAATGTAATTCTCGATAAAAACTGAGTCACAACGCATGTTTCAATTCAATTCTAAAAGAGTTAAATGTTGAATTCCTGTAATGCTAATCGTGTTAAAAAAAGATGTGGCATTTTTATATCCAAAGATTTGAATATTTGTTTTTTAAAAATGCGGATTCATTTAATCCTCAATAAAAACTGAGTCGCAGAGCATGTTTCCATTCAATTCTAAAAGAGTTAAATGTTTAATTCCTCTAACCCTAATCGCATTCAAAAAAATATGTGGCATTTTTATGTCCAAACATTTGAATATTTGTTTTTTTAAAAATGTATATTTATGTAATCCTCAATAAAAACTGAGTCACAAGGCATGTTTCCATTCACTTCAAAAAGAGTTAAATATTTAATTCCTGTAACCCTAATCGTGTTGAAAAAAAGAAGTGGCATTTCTATGTCCAAAGATTTGAATTTTTGTTTTTTAAAATGTGGATTCATGTAATTCTCAATAAAAATTGAGTCACAGTGCATGTTTCCATTAAATTCTAAAAGTTTTAAAACTTTAATTCCTGTAATCCTAATCGTGTTCAAAAAAAGAAATGGCATTTTTACGTCCAAGTATTTGAATATTTGTTTTTTAAAAACCTGCATTTATGTATTCCTGAATAAAAGTTGAGTCACAATACTTGTTTCCATTAAATTCTAAAAGATTTAAATGTTTAATTCCTGTAACCCTAATCGTATTCAAAAAAATATGTGTCATTTTGATGTCCAAATATTTGAATATTTATTTTTTAAAAATGTGGATTTAAGCAATCCTCAATAAAAACTGAGTAACAATGCATGTTTCCATTAAATTCTTATTGAGTTAAATGTTTAATTACTTTAACCCTAATCATGTTCCAAAAAGGAAGTGCCATTTGTATGTCCAAAGATTTGAATTTTTGCTTTTTAAAAAGCTGTATTTATGTATTCCTGAATAAAAACTGAGTCACAGTGCATGTTTCCATTCAATTTTAAAAGAGTTAAATGTTTAAATTCTGTAATCCTAATCGTATTCAAAAAAATATGTGGCATTTTTATGTCCAAACATTTAAATATTTTTTTTAAAAAATGTGGATTTATGTAATCTTCAATAAAAACTGAGTTACAGTGCATGTTTCCATTAAATTCTAAAAGAGTTAAATGTTTACTTCCTATAACCCTAATCGTGTTTAAAAAAAGAAGTGGCATTTTTATGTCCAAATATATGGGACTATTTGTTTTTAAAAAACTTGATTAATGTAATTCTCGATAAAAACTGAGTCGCAGGGCATGTTTCCTTTCAATTCTAAAAGAGTTAAATGTTTAATTCCTGTAACCCTAATCGTGTTTAAAAAAAGAAGTGGCATTTTTATGTCCAAATATATGGGACTATTTGTTTTTAAAAAACTTGATTAATGTAATTCTCGATAAAAACTGAGTCGCAGGGCATGTTTCCTTTCAATTCTAAAAGAGTTAAATGTTTAATTCCTGTAACCCTAATCGTGTTTAAAAAAAGAAGTGGCATTTTTATGTCCAAATATATGGGACTATTTGTTTTTAAAAAACTTGATTAATGTAATTCTCGATAAAAACTGAGTCGCAGGGCATGTTTCCTTTCAATTCTAAAAGAGTTAAATGTTTAATTCCTGTAACCCTAATCGTGTTTAAAAAAAGAAGTGGCATTTTTATGTCCAAATATATGGGACTATTTGTTTTTAAAAAACTTGATTAATGTAATTCTCGATAAAAACTGAGTCGCAGGGCATGTTTCCTTTCAATTCTAAAAGAGTTAAATGTTTAATTCCTGTAACCCTAATCGTGTTTAAAAAAAGAAGTGGCATTTTTATGTCCAAATATATGGGACTATTTGTTTTTAAAAAACTTGATTAATGTAATTCTCGATAAAAACTGAGTCGCAGGGCATGTTTCCTTTCAATTCTAAAAGAGTTAAATGTTTAATTCCTGTAATCTTAATCGTATTAAAAAAAGATGTGGTATTTTTATATCAAAAGATTTGAATATTTGTTTTTTAAAAATGTGGATTCATGTAATCCTCAATAAAAACTGAGTTGCAGTGCATATTTCCATTAAATTCTAAAAGTTTGAAATGTTTAATTCCGGCAGCCCTAATCGTGTTCAAAAAAAGAAATGCAATTTTTATGTCCAAATTTTGAATACTTGTTTTTAAAAACCTAAATTTATGTAATCGCCAATAAAAACAAAGTCACAATCCATGTTTTAATTAAATTCTAATCGAGTTAAATGTTTAATTACTGTAACCCTAACCGTGTTCAAAAAAAGAAGTGCCATTTTTATGTCCAAGGATTTGATTTTTTGTTTTTCAACAACCTGTATTTATGTATTTCTCAATAAAAACTGAGCCACAATGCTTGTTTACATTCAATTCGAAAAGAGTTAAATGTTTAATTCCTGTAACCCTAATCGTATTCAAAAAATATGTGGCATTTTTATGTCCAAACATTTGAATATTTGTTTTTTTTTAAATTGTGGATTTATGTAATCCTCAATAAAAACTGAGTCACAGTGCATGTTTCCATTAAATTCTAAAAGAGTTAAATGTTTAATTCCTGTAACCCTAATCATGTTTAAAAAAAGAAGTGCCATTTTTATGTCCAAATATATGGGAATATTTGTTTTTAAAAAACTTGATTAATGTAATTCTCGATAAAAAACTGAGTCACAATGCATATTTCCATTAAATTCTTATTGAGTTAAATGTTTAATTACTTTAACCCTAACCGTGTTCAAAAAAAAGAAGTGCCATTTGTATGTCCAAAGATTTGAATTTTTGTTTTTTAAAAAGCTGTATTCATCTATTCCAAAATAAAAACTGAGTCACAGGGCATGTTTGCATTCAATTCTAAAAGAGTTAAATGTTTAATTTCTGTAATCCATATTGTATTCAAAAAAATATGTGGCATTTTTATGTCCAAACATTTAAATATTTGTTTTTTTAAAAAATGTGGATTTATGTAATCCTCAATAAAAACTGAGTTACAGTGCATGTTTCCATTAAATTCTAAAAGAGTTAATTGTTTAATTCCTGTAACCCTAATCGTGTTTAAAAAAAGAAGTGACATTTTTATGTCCAAATATATGGGAATATTTGTTTTTAAAAAACTTGATTAATGTAATTCTCGATAAAAACTGAGTCACAGGGCATGTTTCCTTTCAATTCTAAAAGAGTTAAATGTTTAATTCCTGTAATCCTAATCGTATTCAAAAAAGATGTGGCATTTTTATATCCAAGTTTGAATATTTGTTTTTTAAAAATGTGGATTCATGTAATCCTCAAAAAAACTGAGTGACAGTGCATGTTTCTATTAAATTCTGAAAGAGTTAAATGTTTAATTCCTGTAGCCGTAATCGTATTCAAAAAAAAGAAGTGGCATTTTTATGTCCAAATATATGAGAATATTTGTTTTTAAAAAACTTGATTAATGTAATTCTCGATAAAAACTGAGTCACAGTGCATGTTTCCATTCAATTTCAAAAGATGTAAATGTTTAATTCCTGAAACACTAATCATGATAAAAAAAGATGCGGCATTTTTATGTCCAAAGATATGAATATTTGCTTTTTAAAAACCTGGATTTATGTAATCCTCAATAAACACTTAGTCACAGCGCATGTTTGCATTAAATTCTAATCGAGTTAAATGTTTAATTACTGTAACCCTAACCATGTTCAAAAAAAAGAAGTGCCATTTTTATGTCCAAATATATGGGAATATTTGTTTTTAAAAAACTTGATTAATGTTATTCTCAATAAAAACAGAGTCACAGTGCATGTTTTCATTCAATTCTAAAAGAGTTAAATGTTTAATTCCTGTAATCCTAATTGCATTCAAAAAAAGATGTGGCATTTTGAGGTCCAAAGATTTGAATATTTGTTTTTTAAAAATGTGGATTTATGTAATCCTCAATAAAAACTGAGCCACAGTGCATGTTTCCATTAAATTCTAAAACAGTTAAATGTTTAATTCCTGTTACCCTAATCGTGTTTAAAAAAAGAAGTGGCATTTTTATGTCCAAATATATGTGAATATTTGTTTTTAAAAAACTTGATTAATGTAATTCTCGATAAAAAACTGAGTCACAGCGCATATTTCCATTCAATTCTAAAAGAGTTAAATGTTTAATTCCTGTAATTCTAATCATATGAAAAAAAGATGTGGCATTTTTATATCCAAAGATTTCAATATTTGTTTTTTAAAAATGTGGATTCATGTAATCCACAATAAAAACTGAGTCACAGTGCATGTTTCCATTAAATTCTAAAACAGTTAATTGTTTAATTCATGTACCCTAATCGTGTTCAAAAAAAGAAATGGCATTTTTATGTCCAAATATTTGAATTTTTTTCTAAAACCTGTATTTATGTATTCCCCAATAAAAACTGAGTCACAGTGCATGTTTCCATTCAATTCTAAAAGAGTTAAATGTTTAATTCCTGTAATCCTAATTGCATTCAAAAAAAAGATGTGGCATTTTTAGGTCCAAAGATTTGAATATTTGTTTTTTAAAAATGTGGATTTATGTAATCCTCAATAAAAACTGAGCCACAGTATATGTTTCCATTAAATTCTAAAAGAGTTAAATGTTTAATTCCTATAACCCTAATCGTGTTTAAAAAAAGAAGTGGCATTTTTATGTCCAAATAAATGGGAATATTTGTTTTTAAAAAACTTGATTAATGTAATTCTCGATAAAAAAATGAGTCACAGCGCATGTTTCTATTCAATTCTAAAAGAGTTAAATGTTTAATTCCTGTAATTCGAATCGTATTAAAAAAAGATGTGGCATTTTTATATCCAAGTTTGAATATTTGTTTTTTAAAAATGTGGATTCATATAAACCTCAATAAAAATTGAGTCACAGTGCATGCTTCCATTAAATTTTAAAAGAGTTAAATGTTTAATTCCTGTAACCGTAATCGTGTTCAAAAGAAGAAGTGACATTTTTATGTCCAAATATATGGGAATATTTATTTTTAAAAAACATGATTAATGTAATTCTCGATAAAAACTGAGTCACAGCGCATGTTTCCTTTCAATTCTGAAAGAGTTAAATGTTTAACTCCTGTAATCCTAATCGTTTTCAAAAAAGAGGTGGCATTTTTATATCTAAAGATTTCAATATTCGTTTTTTAAAAATGTGGATTCATGTAATCCTAAATAAAAACTGAGTAACAATGCATGTTTCCATTACATTCTCAAAGTTTTAAATATTTAAGTCCTGTAGCCCTAATCGTGTTCAAAAAAAGAAATGGCCTTTTTATGTCCAAATATTTGAATATTTGTTTTTAAAAACCTGAATTTATGCAATCCTAAAAAAAACTGAGTCACAAAGCATGTTTTCATTAAATTCTAATCGAGTTAAATGTCTAGTTACGGTAACCCTAACCTTGTTCAAAAAAAGAAGTGTCATTTTTATGTCCAAAGATTTGATTTTTTGTTTTTTAAATACTGTATTTACGTATTACTCAATAAAAACTGAGTCACAATGCTTGTTTCCATTCAATTATAAAAGAATTAAATGTTTAATTCCTGTAATCCTAATCGTATTAAAAAAAGATGTGGCATTTTTATATCCAAAGAGTTGAATATTTGTTTTTTAAAAATGTGTATTAATGTAATCCTCAATAAAAACTGAGCCACAGTGCATGTTTCCATTAAATTCTAAAAGAGTTAAATGTTTAATTCTTATAACCCTAATCGTGTTTAAAAAAAGAAGTGGCATTTTTATGTCCAAATATATGGGAATATTTGTTTTTAAAAAACTTGATTAATGTAATTCTCAATAAAAAAATGAGTCACAGCGCATGTTTCCATTCAATTCTAAAAGAGTTAAATGTTTAATTCCTGTAATTCTAATCGTATTAAAAAAAGATGTGGAATTTTTATATCCAAGTTTGAATATTTGTTTTTTAAAAATGTGGATTCATGTAATCCTCAATAAAAATTGAGTCACAGTGCATGCTTCCATTAAATTCTAAAAGAGTTAAATGTTTAATTCCTGTAACCCTAATCGTGTTCAAAAGAAGAAGTGGCATTTTATGTCCAAATATATGGGAATTTTTGTTTTTAAAAAACTTGATTAATATAATTCTCGATAAAAACTGAGTCACAACGCATGTTTCCTTTCAATTCTGAAAGAGTTAAATGTTTAACTCCTGTAATCCTAATCGTTTTCAAAAAAGAGGTGGCATTTTTATATCCAAAGATTTCAATATTCATTTTTTAAAAATGTGGATTCATGTAATCCTCAATAAAAACTGAGTAACAATGCATGTTTCCATTACATTCTCAAAGTTTTAAATGTTTAATTCCTGTAGCCCTAAACGTGTTCAAAAAAAGAAATGGCCTTTTTATGGCCAAATATTTGAATATTTGTTTTTAAAAACATGCATTTATGCAATCCTAAAAAAAACTGAGTCACAATGCATGTTTTCATTAAATTCTAATCGAGTTAAATGTTTAGTTACTGTAACCCTAACCATGTTCAAAAAAAGAAGTGTCATTTTTATGTCCAAAGATTTGATTTTTTTTAAAACTGTATTTACGTATTACTCAATAAAAACTGAGTCACAATGCTTGTTTCCATTCAATTCTAAAAGGCTTAAATGTTTAATTCCTGTAATCCTAATCATACTAAAAAAAGATGTGGCATTTTTATATCCAAAGAGTTGAATATTTGTTTTTTAAAAATATGGATTCATGTAATCCTCAATAAAAACTGAGTCACAGTGCATGTTTCCATTAAATTCTAAAAGTTTTAAATGTTTAATTCCTGTAACCCTAATCGTGTTCAAAAAAAGAAATGGCATTTTTATGTCCAAAGATTTGAATTTTTGTTTTTTAGAAACTGAATTTATGTAATCCTCAATAAAAACTTAGTCACAATGCATGTTTTCATTAAATTCTAATCGAGTTAAATGTTTAATTACTGTAACCCTTACCGTGTTCAAAAAAAAAAGAAGTGCCATTTTTATGTCCAAAGATTTGAATTTTTGTTTTTTAAAAACCTGTATTTATGTATTCCTCAATAAAAACTGAGTCACAATGCTTGTTTCAATTCAATTCTAAAAGAGTTAAATATTTAATTCCTGTAACCCTAGTCGTATTCAAAAAAATATGTGGCATTTTGATGTCCAAAGATTTGAATATTTATTTTTTAAGAATGTGGATTTAAGTAATCCTCAATAAAAACTGAGTAACAATGCATGTTTCCCTTAAATTCTAATTGAGTTAAATGTTTAATTACTTTAACCCTAACCGTGTTCAAAAAAAAGAAGTGCCATTTTTATGTCCAAAGATTTGAATTTTTGTTTTTTAAAAAGCTGTATTTTTGTATTCCTTAATAAAAACTGAGTTACAGCGCATGTTTCCATTCAATTCTAAAAGAGTTAAATTTTTAACTCCTGTAATCCTAATCGTATTCAAAAAAATATGTGGCATTTTTATGTTCAAACATTTGAATTTTTTTTAAGAATGTGGATTTATGTAATCCTCAATAAAAACTGAGCCACAGTGCATGTTTCCATTAAATTCTAAAAGAGTTAATTGTTTAATTCTTGTAACCCTAATCGTGTTTAAAAAAAGAAGTGGCATTTTTATGTCCAAATATATGGGAATATTTGTTTTTAAAAAACTTGATTAATGTAATTCTCGATAATAACTGAGTCACAGCGTATGTTTCCTTTCAATTCTAAAAGAGTTAAATGTTTAATTCCTGTAATCCTAATCGTATTAAAAAAAAGATGTGGCATTTTTATATCCAAAGATTTGAATATTTGCTTTTTAAAAATGGGATTCATGTAATCCTCAATAAAAATTAGGTCACAGTGTATGTTTCGATTAAATTCTAAAAGTTTTAAATGTTAACTCCTGTAGCCCTAATCGTGTTCAAAAAAAGAAATGGAATTTTATGGCCAAATATTTGAATATTTATTTTTAAAAACCTGAATTTATGTAATCCTCAATAAAGACTGAGTCACAATCCATGTTTTCATTAAATTCTAATCAAGTTAAATGTTTAATTAGTGTAACCCTAACCGTGTTCAAAAAAAGAAGTGCCATTTTTATGTCCAAAGATTTGAATTTTTGTTTTTTGAAAAACCTGAATTTATGTAATCCTCAACAAAAACTGAGTCATAATGCTTGTTTCCATTCAATTCTAAAAGATTTAAATGTTTAATTCCTGTAACCTTAATCGTATTCAAAAAAATATGTGGCGTTTTCATGTCCAAAGATTTGAATAGTTATTTTTTAAAAAATGTGATTTAAGTAATCCTCAATAAGAACTGAGTAACAATGCATGTTTTCATTAAATTCTAATTGAGTTAAATGTTTAATTACTTTATCCCTAACCGTTTTCAAAAAATGAAGTGCCATTTTTATGTCCAAAGATTTGAATTTCTGTTTTTTAAAAAGCTGTATTGACGTATTCTTTAATAAAAACGGAGTCACAGTGCATGTTTCCAATCAATTCTAAAAGAGTTAAATATTTAATTCCTGTAATCCTAATCGTATTCAAAAAAATATGTGGCATTTTTATGTCCAAACATTTGAATATTTGTTTTTTTAAAAATGTGGATTTATGTAATCCTCAATAAAAATTGAGTCACAGTGCATTCTTCCATTAAATTCTAAAAGAGTTAAATGTTTAATTCCGGTAACCCTAATCATGTTCAAAAGAAGAAGTGGCATTTTTATGTCCAAATATATGGGAATATTTGCTTTTAAAAAACTTGATTAATGTAATTCTCGATAAAAACTGAGTCACAGTGCATGTTTCCTTTCAATTCTGAAAGAGTTAAATGTTTAACTCCTGTAATCCTAATCGTATTCAAAAAAGAGGTGGCATTTTTATATCCAAAGATTTCAATATTTGTTTTTTAAAAATGTGGATTCATGTAATCCTCAATAAAAACTGAGTCACAGTGCATATTTCCATTAAATTCTAAAAGTTTGAAATGTTTAAATCATGTAGCCCAAATCATGTTCAAAAAAAGAAATGGCATTTTTATGTCCAAATATTTGAATATTTGTTTTTAAAAATTTGAATTTATGTAATCCTCAAAACAAACTGAGTCACACTGCATGTTTTCATTAAATTCTAATCGTGTTAAATGTTTAGTTACTGTAACCCTAACCGTGTTCAAAAAAAGAAGTTTTATTTTTATGTCCAAACATTTGATTTTTTGTTTTTCTAAAAACCTGTATTTATGTATTCCTCAATAAAAACTGAGTCACAATGCTTGTTTCCATTCAATTCTAAAAGAGTTAAAAGTTTAATTCCTGTAATCCTAATCTTATTAAAAAAAGATGTGGCATTTTTATATCCAAAGATTTGAATATTTGTTTTTAAAAAATGTGGATTCATGTAATCCTCAGTAAAAACTGAGTCACAGTGCATGTTTCCATTAAATTCTAAACGTTTTAAATGTTTAATTCCTGTAACCCTAATCGAGTTCAAAAAAAGAAATGGCATTTTTATGTCCAAATATTTGAATATTTGTTTTTAAAAACCTGAATTTATGTAATCCTCAATAAAAACTGAGTCACAATGCATGTTTTCATTAAATTCTAATCGAGTTAAATGTTTAATTACTGTAACCCTAACCGTTTTCAAAAAAAGAAGTGCCATTTTTATGTCCAAACATTTGAATTTTTTTTAAGAACCTATATTTATGTATTCCCCAATAAAAATTGAGTCACAATGCTTGTTTCCATTCAATTATAAAAGAGTTAAATGTTTAATTCCTGTAACCTTAATCGTATTAAAAAAATATGTTGCATTTTGATGTCCAAAGATTTGAATATTTATTTTTTTAAAAAAGTGGATTTAAGTAATCCTGAATAAAATCTGAGTAACACAGCATGTTTCCGTTAAATTCTAATTAAGTTAAATGTTTAATTACTTTAACCCTAACCGTGTTCAAAAAAATGAAGGGCCATTTTTATGTCCAAAGATTTGAATTTTTGTTTTTTAAAGAGCTGTATTTATGTATTCCTTAATAAAAACTGAGTCACAGTGCATGTTTCCATTCAATTCTAAAAGAGTTAAATATTTAATTCCTGTAATCCTAATCGTATTCAAAAAAATATGTGGCATTTTTATGTCCAAACATTTGATTATTTGTTTTTTTTAAAAATGTGGATTTATGTAATCCTCAATAAAAACAGAGTCACAGTGCATGCTTCCATTAAATTCTAAAAGAGCTAAATGTTTAATTCCTGTAACCCTAATCGTGTTCAGAAGAAGAAGTGGCATTTTTATGTCCAAATATATGGGAATATTTGTTTTCAAAAAACTTGATTAATGTAATTCTCGATAAAAACTGAGTCACAGTGCATGTTTCCTTTCAATTCTAAAAGAGTTAAATGTTTAATTCCTGTAATCCTAATCGTATTCAAAAAAGAAGTGGAATTTTTATATCCAAAGATTTGAATATTTGTTTTTTAAAAATGGGATTCATGTAATCCTCAATTAAAACTGAGTCACAGTGCATGTTTCCATTAAATTCTGAAAGTTTAAAATGTTTAACTCCTGTAGCCCTAATCGTGTTCAAAAAAAGAAATGGCATTTTTATACCCAAATATTTGAATATTTGTTTTTAAAAACCTGAATTTATGTAATCCTCAATAAAGACTGAGTCACAATCCATGTTTTCATTAAATTCTAATCAAGTTAAATGTTTAATTAGTGTAACCCTAACTGTGTTCAAAAAAAGAAGTGCCATTTTTATGTCCAAAGATTTGAATTTTTGTTTTTTGAAAAACCTGTATTTATGTATTCCTCAATAAAAATTGAGTCACAATGGTTGTTTCCATTCAATTCTAAAAGAGTTAAATGTTTAATTCATGAGATCCTAATCGTATTCAAAAAAATATGTGGCATTTTTATGTCCAAACATTTGAATATTTTTTTTTTAAAAATGTGGATCGATGTAATCCTCATTAAAAACTGAGTCACAGGACATGTTTTCATTAAATTCTAAAAGTTTTAAATGTTTATTTCCTGTAACCCTAATCGTGTTCAAAAAAAAGAAGTGGCATTTTTATGTCCAAATATATGGGAATATTTGTTTTTAAAAACTTGATTAATTTTATTCTCTATAAAAACTGAGTCACAATGCATGTTTCTTTCAATTCTAAAAGAGTTAAATGTTTAATTCCGGTAATCCTAATCGTATTCAAAAGAGATGTGGCATTTTTATATCCAAAGATTTGAATATTTGTTTTTTTAAAAATGTGGATTCATGTAATCCTCAATTAAAACTGAGTCACAGTGCATGTTTCCATTAAATTCTGAAAGTTTAAAATGTTTAACTCCTGTAGCCCTAATCGTGTTCAAAAAAAGAAATGGCATTTTTATACCCAAATATTTGAATATTTGTTTTTAAAAACCTGAATTTATGTAATCCTCAATAAAGACTGAGTCACAATCCATGTTTTCATTAAATTCTAATCAAGTTAAATGTTTAATTAGTGTAACCCTAACCGTGTTCAAAAAAAGAAGTGCCATTTTTATGTCCAAAGATTTGAATATTTGTTTTTTAAAAACTTGTATTTATGTGTTCCTCAATAAAAACTGAGTCACAATGCTTGTTTCCATTCAATTCTAAAACAGTTAAATGATTAATTCCTGTAACCCTAATCGTATTCAAAAAAATATGTGGCATTTTGATATCCAAAGATTTGAATATTTATTTTTTAAAAATGTGGATTTAAGTAATCCTCAATAAAAACTGAGTAACAATGCATTTTTCTGTTAAATTCTAATTAAGTTAAATGTTTAATTACTGTAACCTGAAACATGTTCAAAAAAAGTAGTGCAATTTTTATGTCCAAAGATTTGAATTTTTGTTTTTTAAAAAGCTGCATTTATGTATTACTGAATAAAAACTGAGTCACAGTGCATGTTTCCTTTCAATTCTAAAAGAGTTAAATGTTTAATTCCTGTAATCCAAATCGTAATCAAAAAAGATGTGGCATTTTTATGTCACATGATTTGAATATTTGTTTTTCAAAAACATGGATGTATTTAATCCACAATAAAAACTGAGTCACAGCGCATGTTCCCTTTCAATTCTCAAAGAGTTAAATGTTTAATTGTTGTAATCCTAATCGTGTTCAAAAAAAGATGTGGCATTTTTATGTCTAAAGATTTGAATATTTCTTTTTAAAAAATCTGGATTTATGTAATCCTCAATAAAAACCGAGTCACAGTGCATTTTTCCATTCAATTCTAATAGAATTAAATGTTTAATTACTATAACACTAATCATATTCAAAAAAAGATGTGGCATTTTTATGTTCAAATATATGAATATTTGTTTCCAAAACCTTGATTAATGTAATCATCAATAAAAACTGAGTAACAGTGCATGGTTCCATTCAATTCCAAAAGAGGTAAATGTTCAATTCCTGCAACTCTAATCATGATTAAAAAAAGATGTGGCATTTTTATGTCCAAAAAATTTGACTATTTGTTTTTAAAAAACCTGGATTTATGTAATCCGCAATAAAAACTGAGTCACAGTGCATGTTTCCATTAAATTCTAAAAGTTTTAAATGTTTAATTCCTGTAACCCTAATCGTGTTCAAAAAAAAGAAATGGCATTTTTATGTCCAAATATTTGAATATTTGTTTTTAAAAGCCTGAATTTATGTAATCCTCAATAAAAACTGACTCGCAATGCATGTTTTCATTAAATTCTAATCGAGCTAAATGTTTAATTACTGTAACCCGAAGCGTGCTCAAAAAAAGAAGTGCCATTTTTATGTCCAAAGATTTGAATTTTTGTTTTTTAAAAAGCTCTATTTATGTATTCCTGAATAAAAACTGAGTTACAGTGCATGTTTCCATTCAATTCTAAAAGAGTTAAATGTTTAGTTGCTGTAATCCTAATCATATTCAAAAAAATATGTGGCATTTTTATGTCCAAACATTTGAATATTTGTTTTTTTTAAAAATATGGATTTATGTAATCCACAATAAAAACTGAGTCACAGTGCATGTTTCCATTAAATTATAAAAGAGTTAAATGTTTAATTCCTGTAACCCTAATCGTGTTCAAAAAAAGAAGTGCCATTTTTATGTCCAAATGTATGGGAATATTTGTCCTTAAAAAACTTGATTAATGTAATTCTCGATAAAAACTGAGTCACAGTGCATGTTTCCTTTCAATTCTAAAAGAGTTAAATGTTTAATTCCTGTAATCCTAATCGTATTCAAAAAAGATGTGGCATTTTTATATCTAACGATTTCAATATTTGTTTTTTAAAAATGTGGATTCATGTAATCCTCAATAAAAACTGAGTCACAGTGCATGTTTCCATTAAATTCTAAAAGTTTTAAATGTCTAATTCCTGTAACCCTAATCGTGTTCAAAAAAAGAAATGGCATTTTTATGTCCAAATATTTGAATATTTGTTTTTAAAAGCCTGAATTTATGTAATCCTCAATAAAAACTGAGTAGCAATGCATGTTTTCATTAAATTCTAATAGAGCTAAATGCTTAATTACTGTAACCCGAACTGTGTTCAAAAAAAGAAGTGCCATTTTTATGTCCAAAGATTTGAATTTTTGTTTTTTAAAAAGCTCTATTTATGTATTCCTGAATAAAAACTGAGTCACAGTGTATGTTTCCATTCAATTCTAAAAGATTTAAATTTTTAATTCCTGCAATCCAAATCGTATTCAAAAAAATATGTCGCATTTTTATGTCCAAACATTTGAATATTTTTTTTTTAAAAATGTGGATTTATGTAATCCTCAATAAAAACTGAGTCACAATGTATGTTTCCATTAAATTATAAAAGAGTTAAATGTTTAATTCCTGTAACCCTAATCGTGTTCAGAAAAAGAAGTGGCATTTTTATGTCCAAATGTATGGGAATATTTGTCTTTAAAAAACCTGATTAATGTAATTCTCAATAAAAACTGAGTCACAGTGCATGTTTCCTTTCAATTCTAAAAGAGTTAAATGTTTAATTCCTGTAATCCTAATCGTATTCAAAAAAGATGTGGCATTTTTATATCTAACGATTTCAATATTTGTTTTTTAAAAATGTGGATTCATGTAATCCTCAATAAAAACTGAGTCACAGTGCATGTTTCCATTAAATTCTAAAAGTTTTAAATGTCTAATTCCTGTAACCCTAATCGTGTTCAAAAAAAGAAATGGCATTTTTATGTCCAAATATTTGAATATTTGTTTTTAAAAGCCTGAATTTATGTAATCCTCAATAAAAACTGAGTAGCAATGCATGTTTTCATTAAATTCTAATCGAGTTAAATGTTTAATTACTGTAACCTGAACCGTGTTCAAAAAAAGAAGTGTCATTTTTATGTCCAAAGATTTGAATTTTTGTTTTTTAAAAAGTTGTATTTATGTATTCCTGAATAAAAACTGAGTCAGAGTGCATGTTTCCATTCAATTCTAAAAGAGTTAAATGTTTAATTCCTGTAATCCTAATCGTATTCAAAAAAATATGTGGCATTTTTATGTCTAAACATTTGAATATTTATTTTTTTAAAATGTGGATTTATGTAATCATCAATAAAACTGAGTCAAAGGGCATGTTTCCATTAAATTCTAAAAGTTTTAAATGTTTATTTCCTGTAACCCTAATCGTGTTCAAAAAAAAGAAATGGCATTTTTATGTCCAAATATATGGGAATATTTATTTTTAAAAAGCTTGATTAATGTAATTCTCGATAAAAACTGAGTCACAGTGCATGTTTCCTTTCAATTCTAAAAGAGTTAAATGTTTAATTCCTGTAATCCTAATCGTATTCAAAAAAGATGTGGCATTTTTATGTCCAAAGATTTCAATTTTTGTTTTTTAAAAATGTGGATTCATGTAATCCTCAATAAAAACTGAGTCACAGTGCATGTTTCCATTAAATTCTAAAAGAGTTAAATGTTTAATTCCTGTAACCCTAATCGTGTTCAAAAAAAGAAGTGGCATTTTTATGTCCAAATATATGGCAATATTTGTTTTTAAACAACTTGATTAATGTAATTCTCCATAAAAACTGAGTCACAATGCATGTTTCCTTTCAATTCTAAAAGACTTAAATGTTTAATTCCTGTAATACTAATCGTATTCAAAAAAGATGTGGCATTTTTATATCTAACGATTTCAATATTTGTTTTTTAAAAATGTGGATTCATGTAATCCTTAATAAAAACTGAGTCACAGTGCATGTTTCCATTAAATTCTAAAAGTTTTAAATGTTTAATTCCTGTAACCCTAATCGTGTTCAAAAAAAGAAATGGCATTTTTATGTCCAAATATTTGAATATTTATTTTTAAAAACCTGAATTTATGTAACCCTCAATAAAAACTGAGTCACAATGAATGTTTTCATTAAATTCTAATCGAGTTAAATGTTTAATTACTGTAACCCTAAACGTGTTCAAAAAAATAAAGAAGTGCCATTTTTATGTCCAAAGATTTGAATTTTTGTTTTTTAAAAACCTCTATTGATGTATTCCTCAATAAAAACTGAGTCACATTGCTTGTTTCCATTCAATTCTAAAAGAGTTAAATGTTTAATTCCTGTAACTCTAATGGTATTCTAAAAAATATGTGGCATTTTGATGTCCAAAGATTTGAATATTTATTTTTTAAAAATGTGGATTTATGTAATCCTCAATAAAAACTGAGTAACAGCGTATGTTTTCATTAAATTCTAATCGAGTTAAATGTTTAATTACTGTAAGTGCCATTTTTATATCCAAAGATTTGAATTTTTGTTGTTGAAAAAGCTTTATTTATGTATTCCTTAATAAAAACTGAGTCACAGTACATGTTTCCATTCAATTCTAAAAGAGTTAAATGTTTAATTCCTGTAACCCTAATCGTGTTCAAAAAAAGAAGTGGCATTTTTATGTCCAAATATATGGGAGTATTTGATTAATGTAATTCTTGATAAAAACTGAGTCACAGTGCATGTTTTCTTTCAATTCTAAAAAAGTTAAATGTTTAATTCCTGTAATCCTAATCGTAATAAAAAAAGATGTGGCATTTTTATGTTACATGATTTGAATATTTGTTTTTCAAAAACATGGATGTATTTAATCCACAATAAAAACTGAGTCACCGTGCACGTTTCCATTAAATTCTAAAAGAGTTAAATGTTTATTTCCTGTAACCCTAATCGTGTTCAAAAAAAGGAATGGCATTTTTATGTCTAAATATTTGAATATTTGCTTTCAAAAAACTGGATTAATGTAATCCTCTATAAAAACTGAGTCACAGTTCCTGTTTCCATTCAATTCTAAAAGAGTTAAATGTTTAATTACAGTGACCCTAATCTGTTCAAAAAAATATGTGCCATTTTTATGTACAAGATTTGAATATTTATTTTTTAAAAACCTGGATTAATGTAATCCTCAATAGAAACTGAGACACAGTGCATGTTTTCATTAAATTCTAATCGAGTTAAATGTTTAATTACTGTAACCCTAACCGTGTTAAAAAAAAAAGAAGTGCCTTTTTTATGTCCAAAGATTTGAATTTTTGTTTTTTAAAAACATGTATTTATGTATTCCTAAATAAAAACTGAGTCACAGTGCATGTTTCTATTCAATTCTAAAAGAGTTAAAAGTTTAATTCCTGTAACCCTAGTCGTATTCCAAAAAATATGTGGCATTTTTATGTCCAAAGATTTGAATACTTATTTTTAAAAAATGTGGATTTATGTAATCCTCAATAAAAACTGAGTCACAGCGCATGTTTCCACTAATTTCTAAAAGGGTTAAATGTTTAATTATTGTAACCCTAATCGTGTTCAAAAAAAGATGTGGCATTTTTATGTGTAAAGATTTGAATATTTATTTTTAAAAAACATGATTAATGTAAATCTCGATAAAAACTGAGTCGTAGTGCATGTTTCCTTTTAATTCTAAAAGAGTTATATGCTTAATTCCTGTCACCATAATCGTGTTTAAAAAAAAGAAGTGGCATTTTTATGTCCAATATTTGAATATTTTGTTAGAAAAGGATTTGACCAAGAGGGGGGTGAATTGGTCTAATAAAATTTTAGCTCAAATTGAACTTCACAGAAATGTAAAGTAAAGATACTGAAGGAAAGAGAAGTATGAACACGAAGAGCTTATCCTGGTTCGGTCTCCTTGACCTACGTCCAGT
>JANTPZ010093418.1:0-26914 GCA_025593235.1 Vachellia pachyceras | reverse complement strand
AATGCCTCTCCTTTCACAGGCTGAGGACTTTGACTGGGAGATAATCCACCCAAATCACCAGAAGTTGCGCATTTAAGGCCATCTAGTTCATTAGTGGAGGACATATCATACTTCTCAACATATATGCTCCCTGAAGTAGTAGAAGAGCCATCAAGTCCAACAGCTGAGTCAGCACGCTCTTCATTCATCCCTGCCTCTCCTTCAAGTGAAGAAACAAGAGGGAGTCCTTTAGATTCTTTCCTGAATTTTACTCCTGCACTGACCTAATTTAGTGACAAAAGAAAAGGCACCATGAAAATGATACTCACATATTGAAATTTTAAGAAAATTCAATAGGCATGTTGAAATTTTAAGAAAAATCAATAGGCATGATCAGCCAATCCAATGCTAGATGATATAATTTCTTCTTCATTTCAGAAATCACCAAAACCAGGAAAGAACAGCATTGAGTTTTATGATAATACACTAAGCACTCACCGAAGTATCCTCTAAGTACTTTAGTAAGGTTCATTCAATTAATCGTCAATGACAGCTTGAATAGAAGAATCCACTAATAGTAGAAAACAATTATGTAAATATGGTTTGAAAGTAGATAAGTTACAGAGTATAAAAATCCATAGGACAAAATCTTAGATGTGCAGACAACAGGCACCATATAAAATCTATAGGAATAATATCTTACATCTTCAGCTATGCTGAGAAAAAAGAGTTCTATATCTAGAAGTACTTGGATAAACGCTAAACAAATCACATGATGCATCTGATTATTGCAATGTGGTGACAATACAGTTTCAACATGACATTTTTTGCCAGGAGAGTACCTAAGCAAAAACAAATGAGGAAACAACAGAGAGTAAAATGTAAGAGAGTAATAGCTTGAGTCTAAAAATAAAGATATTCAAGATAGAGTTGTAGCAAGCATGCTTGGAGCGAGACTGAAGAGTGGTAAATTAGGTATAGAAAATATATAGACAAAAATGTACTTGTAAAGCAGAGGAGGAAGGGCATGAAACCTTATTTATATGATTACTGACATTCTGATCTGGAGATGACTCTTTGCTATCAGCAGATTCATCATGAGTGCCTTGGTCAGAGTTTGTCTGCAGACCCTTCTCTCTAAGTTCCCTCTGCTGCTCAAATTCTCTGAAAGTAAATATAAACCTCAAATAAGTGTGTGCTATCGTGCTAAAGCACATTCGTACATGCCACAGATAGTACCTGAAACCAGTTTTAGATGTGAGCAGCTGCACAGTGACCTGGCTTCAAATAAGAAAATAGACAAAGAATTTTAAAACATACCAGCGATATCTCAGGCAGTAAATATATTCTCAATATATAAATAAGCAAGATGCCATTGCCATGGAACACAGATGCATTAAATATGGAACTGGATACTATAAAGCCATAAAAAGCAAAAACTAATAAAATGAAGCAAAATGAGGTCTAAAAACTCTCACATGTAGTATGGTTGCGGCCTCACATCCATTGAGATGCAAAGAAACAGCTGTAGGCTTCAAGGCATCAACAAAATCAGCCAGATTGATGGTGGCTTCTCCAAGGATGCTAGATCGCGAAGAGCCCTAATATAAGAATAGGCCAAAAATGAAGTTTTCATTGAGACAAATGCCAAGGAGCCTCTCTTAATGAAAACACACAGAAAGCATGTAGGCATTTCTGATAGTAGTAGGTAATAATAGCTAGCTCTCTGCAAATATATGATATTCAAATTCCACAAAATACCACAGGTACAAGTGTTGTCACGTTCTTAGCACACAAATCATAGTATTAATTATATTTGATTCCCAATGTAAAAAGCCATTCAGACTCGAAGATTTTGAAAGAGAAATTCATTAATTAGTAAATGAAGGTTGAGCACTAGACTATGTATACAACCCAGAGAATGGCACGCACGAGTAGTTTATATAACAAAGGTAATTATGCAAATGACATAATTAAGTTTTGACAAATAAGGCAGTATAAAATTACAATATAAGGTCAAAAAACAACATACCATTCCCACGACAAGTTTATAAAGTTTATCATCGTATTGTCTTGTTTTAAGGTCTTGGAGAAGTCTTGTGGTTTCATAGATTGGGTCTGCCCACTTGCAGGTTCCATTTCTCACATTTGCTTTGGTTGTCTTTGCTATAGCCTTCCCAGAGTCGGAAGGGATAAAAGATATAAATAATTTATCCCATCCCGATTGCGGAACCTAGACCATGAATATGGAAGGCTTACTATCAGCATTTACATAAAGAACATAAATTAGATGCATGAAATTTTAAATTCCACAACAATAAAAGGAATTGGCTGATGGCAAACTTACATGCGTAGCATGGAATTGCAGTCGGAAAACAACCTTTACTTTTGTCTTCTCTATCTTCCACTTTGTTGTTCTTGACATTGTTCAGATAATCAATTGATCCTAACATGCATTATAGCATAACTTGAAGGTTGCACAATCATTTTCAAGCCCAATTAACCGCTTCAATCATCATTCATGCAGTAGCAGTAATCGTTGCCTCCTGAATGAAAGAGAAACAAACCACACCCGTCATTTCCTAGAAAGAAACCTAAATAGCTATTCCAAAACCTCACAAACCAAGTTATAATCCACTGATCCAAAATTATGACCGTGTATATCATATGAAGGATTCACAATGCATTAGATGAATTACACGTTTGTTACAGTAAGGAGACGTCCCCCCGGAAGGGAATAAAGAGAACAAGGAATTGTATCCAGGAGGGATGACATAAGACAGTGAAAGACCATATATAACAAACACATTACGGAAATGGAGGGCGGGGCAGATTCGTATTGCACGTGGTATCCATTTTTCATGAGTCGTGAATCATGACGAAACCAGCAAAGTATTGGACCCAAAAGTTCCACTGGTTACAAAGGCTGTACTCTAGAAGGAAAAATGTTGGTATTATTTTAACCATCGTTTGTCAGTAAACACCGTCTTAATCAGGAAGTCCAAATTTGCTAAAAACAATTGCATATATCAGGAAAGCTGACTTGTAAATTCAACCTTCAAGTTAGAACTCGAGATATAAAATAAAGGAGTTAGATCTCCAAGTTGAACTATCGAGCAATGCGTTTGGCTGCAAAGAAAGTTGGAAATCAAATATGAAAGTTAAACCATTTTAATCCGAGAAGAGTCTGTCCAACTGAGCTTCAACACTTTCTGGCTTCGCACGTTGCACAGTGCTCAGTAGCTGAAACAGCTAAATCCAGCATTTCTTCCTCGCCTCCCCTTTGTTCCCCGGAAACGTGAAGATGACGGGATAGAAAATGATCAGACTACAACGAGATTGAAAAATAAAGGCAGAACACGCATACCTTGTTGAGAGAGTCGGAAACGTGCTCAGAATGTCAAGCCTGAAATTTGTTGCCGAACGCCCGCCAAGAAAATTCGCGGATCGAGAGCAATGGTTTCAATTTGACCTCGTAGATAAAGACGAATGGCAAGAACCGAAAGCTGCTTCGGACAATGCCACTATATACTTAACCCCAAAAAACTCAGAACCCAAAGACTGACAAAAGGTAAAGAGTGAAAGAGAATCCTAACCCAAATGCTTCGCCGAATGTAGAAAAACTATGTAGCTAAAAGAGTAAGCACGGTTTTCCCCGAGCTTAAAAATTGTTACCAGATGTTGTCACCCCTTACATCAAAATGGAGCCAAAATAACAGAGAGAAAATGCGATGAAGAAGAAAACGCCAAAAGAATTGCGCAAGCAAAATGCGACGGTAAGAAGACAACTACATCCACTAGGAAGCTGACAGCTAAACTCGTCAAAGTCACCAGATATAATTTATAATGAAAAGAATGATATATTAATAGTGGAGGAGGAAGTGAAGGCTGTATAGGGTATAGTGCGGGTATTATTGGGTAGGTAGGTATCTGCGGATCTGTAGCTGCTTAAGAAGCAAGAAACGGTAAGGAATCTTTGGACGGAAGGCTTTGTGAGTGACCGTCTCCGACTCCCCCTTATGTACCTGTGCGTGTTAGAGAGTGTTTTCGTTCGTTATTACTTTTTTAATAAGATGAGACGGTGGCGTGATGTAGCGATAAATGTGGAGTGGCCGCCATTATTAGTGAGGTGAAATGGAGCTATGATAGTTTAGACTTTAGATGGTCCATCAATTTCAGAAACCAGCCATAATCTCCCAATTATCATCTAATCACAACGAATCATGATCATTGATTGGTTGGTTGGGCTGACGAGAAAATGTGTATTCATTTCTCTAAATCCAATTTTTGTGGCCGTTTCACTTTGAAATTCATGGGGATGACTGCATCTCACGTAGACTTTTCTGTTTCGTCCTTGCATCTACTAAATTTGGACTAGATGGTTTGCGAACGACTGTCCAATTTTCTTAACCCCTCCTTGTTTTGAGGCTAAATTTTAGGATTAGGAGCAGGGTGGTTAAGTCCTGCCAATCTAGCCTGTTTATGATGTAACAGCTCACATCAAATAACAGACAGATTTTAAAAAGTATTAGCTTTGATGTCAATATAAACTTCGGCACAAATTTACCGCAAGAAACTAAGCCTCCCCATTTTCCGAGCAAGGCATATATTCACTGCAGATCCCAGCTCAGTGTCTCCTAATTAGTTCGTTCGCTGTGAAGAATAAAGTAAGAAGCGGTTGCGGTTATGAACTAAAACGTGATTGAGAAGTATTTTTATGCATCTCGAGATAAATATGTGAAGAAGATTATTTTATTTTACGTAAAAACACTATTGAACGTGAATTTGACTTTTTCAAACACTTAACCAAACAAGCAAGTTTATAGAAACTGTTTCTCCTGGTATTATTCATTTTCATGGCAGCAGTAAATGAAACACAGTTTACGAGGCGAAGCAACCCAGTGCAGTGCAGGGTTTATAATCAAACAAACTGAAACTCGGTTTACACGAGGCCAGGCAAGTTAACTGATTTTTGCATTCGTGATGGGCGGTGAAGAGTGAGAGCATTTTGTGGGGGTGATCGATCATCTTGAGTGGTCTCAGATGAGTGACCACATTGTGCACACTGCACATGGGTATGCCATTAAAGGGGCGTTAGGTTTCAACTCTATACTTGAGGATCGTGATCATGCCACACAGCTAAGCCAGCATACCTTTATCACGTGAGAAACCTTCTGTCACGTGCATGCCAATCACCACCCAAAGTGCCGCCGCGGTGATGCTTTCTTCCGTCCCTTTTTGCGGTTTTTATTTTTTTAAAAAAAATAATAGGTTTGAATTTAATGAGCTAAGAGATCAAAGTTAGAACGGAAAAGGCCAGATCACAGAAAAGCGAGGGCGCGATTATCCACAGATTGTGATCGATGATAGGAAAGACACGATCTCAAGGACCCCACCCCTTCACAGGCTCCACTGACGTTACCACAAATCCATTTTTTGGAAGCCCGCCCAACACCAGTCCCTCTTTCTCGTTCTAAGCATCTGCGGTGGCCCAACAAGATAGTAGGATAGCTTGCAGCAGTTGAGCATTTGGTGACCACTTGCTCCCCAAAACTCAAATCAAAGGCCTTTCTTTGTGTCATCGTACATGAAAAACGGGAAGAAGGTTCTCAAATTTTGTTAACTCCATGGCTAACAGTCTCCTATTAAAATTGCTGCACATGACATCCCACTTCGATTTTTGGACAATTCATTATTTCATTCTTCTTAAGCTTACATTAAAATCGAAGTGATATCCTGGGAGGCCAAGTGAATGTCAAAAGGATTGAAAATCGTTGCACGAGGCGGCGGATCCTCCTCGGTCCAAAACTGTACCAAAGTTATTTTATGTGTGACTACATCCCACATAAATCCTGATTTCTTTTACTGGAAAACTTGTTTGATGTCCATCTAATATTATATTCCTATAACCAAAAGTTCAGATCAAGTTCATATCCATAGAATATACAGAACTCGTACCTACAGGTTTAAGCTAAACCATTCAATTAAGTGCGTAATTCGAAGCTGAGAGCATCGCATGATATCTTTTCCAGTCTTTGCACTGAACGTAAGTAATAAATTGAATCATTTTAGTATTTGTTTGGAAATTTCGTTTCCACAACGATTCAAATAAATAAAGACAAAATCATCTTGAAATTCATAAAAACCATTTAAAAATTTGTAAATTTATTTCTCCAAATGAAATACGTTGCCGTGCCTCCAAGTTCACCTCTGCGTTCTAACAGTCTAGCGCACATGAATCTGACGCCATCAATAGCGACTCGTTTTCTACCTTCTTTCCCGCTAAAATTGACCATATTCCAAAGCAGCTTTATCAGAAACAAGGAGCTTAGACCGGTTATCACGGTGTAGTTGCTTAGTTTCCAGCAAGTTTTATGGCAACACTTATGATCGGAAGTGAGACCCCAGACGCTACAGGGTAAAATATGAAATCGCCATCTAACTTTTACCATGGTTGCATTCCCGGAGCTGGAATAAAAAGTAAATATCCAAATGACTAATAAAACTGTTATATACATAACAAGAAAAGAGAAATTGGATACACAGACAATAGATGCTCCGCTCTACAACCAAAAGAAAGGGCAAAAAAACCTCCAGATCAACGCATCAAGATATAACAGCGATCCTTCACTCCTAAAAAAAAAAAGATATAACAGTGATCCTCACAATCCAAGTATGAAAGAATAATAAATCCTGACAACAAAGAATTAAAAGCAATCTGCCACTCGATCGCGGTGAAACAAAGCAAAAGGACAAGCCATGGGCATATTTCCAACTCGGGCAACCATGAGCCGCTGGATCAAATCAAATCCAGAATCATGTTCAGGTAGTAGGAGGCGAAGTCCTCAATTCGTCATCATCGTAATCTGTCACCCGAGCAATTTTGCTGCGATGGTTCTTAGAAGGCCAGAAAAAACATCCTCCTGATGTTCTGGGCCGGGAGCCATGCAGTCGATGCTGAGCGTTCACTTCTTCGAGCTTCATTTTCTCCTTGTGCAATTTGCGCTGAACGTATATTTCAGCGAAACTAAATCCCGCAGACGCCATGGATAGATATTGGATATGTAGGTAGGGAGGTGGTGAGTGATGCTTAGGGTTTAGCAGAAGCAGAGGCAGATTTATACAGGAAACGAAGGTGGTGAATTGGATTGGGGCGGAAGGAAGGGCGGAAATGTGGCGGTATCTTCCACGAGGCCGTTGAGTCTGAACAAAATACTAGTCTTCTCGCTGAAAAAGGAGTTGAATTCTTTGGCGTCCTGAAGTTGATTTTTAGTAGCAGAAGCCTCTCTAGCCCCAAATTTGTGGGACCATTTATTTTGCAATCTGCTTGCCGCCTTTCCCTTACCTTCTTTTTGCATTTCTTAATTATGTTTTTTACAATATATATAAACGATGACATATGTGAAATTAGCCATATTCAAAAAACCGGTTCGGATTGGCCAAATCAGATCGAAAACTGATGAGCCGGGTTGTCTGGTTTGGTTGAACACTGAGCCGGTATAGAACGGATTAAACTGGGGTGACCTGGTAATAACTTGGTAACCCACTGGGCGGGTTACTCGAGCGCTTGAAAAAATCCCTGAAAAACAGCAAAAAATTGAGAAGAAGAGATATGAGGAAGAAAAGGACGGGACCACAAGGAGGAAGGAGATAGGAGGCAGAGGCAAGGAGGAGGAAGGTCCTTGTCCCGGCCATCTTCCAAGTCCCACATGTGATGCTGCTTCTGCTACTTCAACGAAAGGGATAAGAGAGAGCTTCAGGGTACGAGAGAGATAGAGATGAAAGAGAAGACGAAGTAGGGGGGGATGATTCAAAATACAAGACTAATTAAAAAAATAGAAAATTAATGATTGGAATACAAGACTAACTGTTATACAGCTTTCTCCTCTCTTTTTTTCTCTTTCAAAGCCTGATCTACAAAGGTACAAGAGAAGAATAGGCTCATTAATACTTCTTCCCTTTTTATCATCATTTTTTCTGACGTGTCCTTTAAAAACTTATGTGAAAACACCCTTTAAAATTGATTATCTTTTTTTTGCCAATTCAAAATTGATTATCAGACTATTGGGATTCGGGAGATGAATGGTTGAAGATAAAAAAATAGTTTTACGGATTAAAAATTAAATATGTAAATAAACTCATCCTCATTTTAAAAAAACCGTTAAAGATGTGTTTAGAAATTTAAACGCTCTCTTAAACACGTATTTATACTGTAAGGATACAATTATATTTGAACAAATTATAAAAGAGCATGACGAACCCTCTTTCAAACACCCCCGGAGTATTACCAGCGCTGATGAATTCAAAACCAAATCCCGGCAGCAGAAGCAAAGTAAACCCAAAAAGAACCGTTTTATTTAGGCAAAAATACATTTTTCTGTCTATTAACCTCATACAGTATTCCACATCAATTTTTAAATTTTATAAAATATACTTTCAATTCTTTAATTTTAATGATCTAGTTTCATATCAACGTAAATTTGCTGACGGTAAAATTTTTAGCTCCATTTGGTAAGCTCATTGGCACAACGAGTGTGCTTACCAAGACACTTTTCCTCTCACATAAACTACCTCGAAATCTATATCCGTTTTTTCAACAAGCTATCCAAACATAACCTTACGAATAACAATAACCGTTGTAAAAAAAATCATCAAATTGAAAGCTTACGTGAAATTAGAGGGTAAAAAGCCAGCTTTTACCGTTTTATTTATGAGGCCAAGGTAGAGGTAAAAAGAACCACAGGCTATTTGTGGACGGCGGGGACTATAATAGGTGGTAGGGACAGAATAATTCTATTCTACAGAAATTTTCGCAGCCTGCCTGAAGCTTCCAATATACTGTCTCTTTGACCAAATGCACTAACCCTAATAAACCCTTCGCCGCCAGGTCCAAATCCTATTCCCGGGACGGTCACTATGTCCGCTCTCTGGAGAATCTTGTTGAACACGTCCCACGATCTTCTCCCTGGAAAATGCACCCATACGTAAGGTGCGTTTTTGCCTCCATACACCTTCAGCCCAAGCGATTCAAACGTATCAACCAGAATCTTCGCATTCTCCTTGTAATAACTCACATTCTTGCTCAGTGCCTGAAAAAACCCATTGTTAGGAAGATGATGATATCTGCCAGAAAAGCAGAAAAAGGGCGGCACACACATCAGCGCGTGACTAACCTGAAAACCTTCTTCAGAAAGGCAGGCAAGTCCTCCGGCTTGAACGATATTGGATGCACCATTGAAGCTGGTGCACACTAGGCGATTATAATCCTTGATCACAGGATATCCATTGGAGTACAGTAATTGCTCGGGGACGACGGTCCAGCCTAGGCGGACCCCCGTGAAACCAGCGAATTTGGAGAATGATGAGATTTCAATTGCTACCTGCACTCACGTGGACTCATCTTAAAATATAGCTCAAACGCACAGTTTTCAGTGGCCATCAGCGGCTATAAAGCATTACTAATGTAAAGCAATCAGCAGCAACCTCTTTGGCTCCTGGGATCTCAAATATTGATCTTGGGCTTTCATCAGATATAAAAGCAGCATAAGCTGAGTCATATATGATTATGGATCCGTTCGCTTTTGCAAAATCCACCAGTTGCTTCAGCTGCTGCCGAGTTGCTGCGTTACCAGTCGGATTGTTTGGAGAACAGAAGAAAATAACATCAGCCCTTGGAGTAGCTGATAGGTCTGGGAAGAAATTGTTCTCAGGTACACACTTCATGTACACTATGTTTCTGTACTTCTGAGTCTCTGCCTGGAACCTGCCTGCTCTACCCATAATTACACTTGAATCCACATACGCCTGCCATGTAGGAACACATCCATCAATTCAAAACAGAAGACAAGGGTTAGATCTTTAGCGCTTTACAATTTTCTCATCACTCCTGTCAATATAGATTTACGGGAACCATCAGATAGTTTACCGGAAAAGTTGGGTCCTGTACAGCCACCGTCAAACTAGATGCTAGAAGCATCTGGAAACAGGGGATGGCAAAAGTCAGTTACTTGGCACAAATTAGAATTGTAACATTTTCTATTGTTTGTTCCTAAATCCACATCCCTCACCTGAATGCGCGAAATATCGCACTGTGCGCCGTCGGATACAAAAACCTCATTCTCCTTCACGAGTGAATCCCGGTAAAATCTTTCAGCTATTGCCTTCCTTAAATCCTGAAACAGAAAATGATGTCATATAAACAGGGATTCCTAATGGATCCCTCGGGATGCTGCTAGCATCATGGCCTTTCAATTCAGTTGCCTACACCATAGATAAGCAGGACAAATAAACCAAATCAGAGATCTAGTCAGTTCCCTTCAAAGTGACATATTAGATTGAAGTTTTGACCATTTTTAAAGCATCGTTAGATGAAAGAAAAAACAGTGTCTACATAATAAGATCATGGCATCTATCGAACAGGTTGCCAGAAAATATGACTTCAATTGTCAATCTGGACAGAGCACGTATTAAGGTCTTGGGTATAGGGGTAAAAGACGGTTAAGCTATAAGTACTTTACCCAGTTTCCTTGCTCTAGTCCATATCCACTGTACCCTTCAACTGTTGACAAAGCAAATGCTTTCTGCAAAACATTCCAGAGTATTCGATTAGCTTGGTTAAGGCATAGTCCTCAAGCAAATTCAGTTTGCTTATAATCTTTTGTTCTATCCTGGTTTCTGTGTGACAATCCCAACCCATGTTCCCTCAACTTAGAGGCAATTATGCTTGCCGCCAGTTTACCTCGACCATGGCACAAGTTATGGCGTTCGGAATTGGTTCTGTGGTATCACCAATACCAAGTCTAATTACCCTGGCGTGTGGATTCTTCCGGGCATGTTCAGATTCCCGCATGAATATCTGGTCAACATTCCACAAAAAATGAGAAACCAAAGGCGATTGAGATGCAGACTTAAGTGAAAAATAATCACGAGGCTCAAACAGTAGTAGGTGACAAGTTTGGTGAAGTGCTTTTGAGTAACAGATTACCATATCAAATTAATTTTAATCCAGCTCTAAGGCATAATGATCAATTCCAACCAACGTGATATCATCAGTATATCTACTTTCATTCAAACTACAAGTTGACATGAGCCGATCAGGCAGGTAAGTTCAGAACTCACTGACCTCGGGAAACAAATATTCGTTCTGCAGGTTCTCCATATGGACACTGCGAGGGATTCCTGGCTGCAAATCTTTGGTTGAACGACATGTCAGTTTGAAAATTCGTAACTGGATTGTGATAGTCTTAAAACATAATGTATGATCAATTGTATGAAAACCATCTTGTCGATGTAGCGGCGATAGTTTAGTGAGTGGCACAGTCACAGACCAAACATTATCTCTCTCTCTCTTACCAGAAGACCAAACATTCTCAGAACCACGAAAACATAAATATAAACGTTGAATTGTTAAAAAAGTTAAAAAGATGAGCAAGGAACAGTGAGCATGGAAGCTGGGGGACGCTTAAATGTTGGGGAAACTGCATAAATATGTTTTGGGAATTTCGAAGCTAACGGTAGTATGACTCACCAGTTTTCCTCTCTCTGAAAGACTTCCAACTATAACACAAAGTGTGAAGGAGTAATTAATCACTGTATGAGAGGTGATTGAATGAAATTTGGCTTGAATGGGCCTGTGAATGAATCAATGAATCTACCTGGGAAAAGAAGTGGCGGGCTGTGCAGAGACGGCGCGTGGTATGCAGATGGAAGCCATCATTTGATAGGGCATCGTGTCTCAGTTTTCGACGCTGCTCGCTGTGTTCCGAGTGGAGAAGAACTTGTATGGAAGTTTGAGCATGAAGGGCACGGACCAACAAGTCTTCCTTATATAACATTAAATGCGTACTAGGCATTACCTTTTTTTTAAGTAAAAAACTCTTTTTTAAAGAAAATAGATGTATTTTAAATCAAATGTTTATTTAAAATGTATTTTTGATAAATACATTCTACCAAAACGTATTCTTCTAACCATTTTTCGAAGTGCCGCGGCAACAGGGAAATGGCACAGTTTCCACGAGGGAGAGAGAGGTGGTCCATGTCCGTTCTCTTTCTGCCCTTTGTTTCTGCAAGTTTTGTAAAGACACGAATACGCAAGTCCCCACCATGGACTAGTAATTTGTTTACACACAGGAATCGTGTTCTTTTTCGTTACTGAATGCCTGGTTATTGTTTATTTAGCTTTGTATTGTCCCTTTTAAGAAAGTGGTGGATGAATGCATTTACGATTTACAAGATAAATATTTAAATAAGATTATCTTAATTTACGAAAAAATACTGTTAAACGTCTGTTCGTGAAGCCTAAACATTCTCTTAGAGCTTGTTTGGAAGCTATTTTGAAAACATAGGTTTCACAGAATCCGAGGTAAAAACTAGGTTTTGAAAAGTGATTTATGTTTAGAAAGTTATAGCTTTTACGGATTCTGAGGCAAAAAAGTTGGTAGGAAAGAGGAAAGTAAGAAAGAGATAGAGAGAAAAAGTATGAAAGAGAAAAGGGGAAAAAGAGGAAAGAGAAAGTATGAAAGAGAAAATCTAGGTTTCAAACCTAGATTTTGAAACCTAAGTTTTAGCAACTAGATTGCCAAACGAATCCTAAAAAGGCACCTTTTCGTAAAACAAGGGAGTTAAATAACTTAATATATCATTTTATAAACTAATTTATTAATTAATATATAATTATTTCATAACATACAATTTAAAGCATTTATTTAATTTTTTTCATCTCAGAAGACCAAACGTTTACTTTAAAGACAGAAAAGTCAAGCAGTAATAATTATGTGTGTGGGGAAAAGTTGGCGCGGGGACAGGTCACAATTGCTAGAATTCTGGCTCCGGGGAAAATGCAGGAAAGCGACAAGACGATCATTCAAGTTTCTCCTTGGAATCTTTTTTTTTTGTTTGCCAGAGAAGAGGTTGTGGCACGTAATTTGTATAAATAAAGCTGACGTGAGATTTGGGTTCGTGGGTCTTGATAAGTGGACCGTCCCGCCTTTATGATTTTCAGACCTTGTTATCATCACACGTGCTCCAATCTCCGTGAGTTGCGAAAATGATGATGCCCAAACAAAACATATAATAATATACTAAGAAAGAGGGTTGCGAAAACGACAGGAAAGCGGTTAGCTATGTGTATGGCGTATACCCAAGAAGAAAGGTTCGTTGAGTTAACCAGGTGGTATGTCACTATGAACCTTCGGCTTTGGGCGAGTGTGAAAGCAGCCCATAACTGAAAAATGCTCTTACGTTTATATTTCTGCAATTTTTAATAATTCTTCTGCGTACATGACAGTATATGTCCAATTTTTAGTCTTTCTTTTAAAAAAGCATCAGAAATTTAAATATGTAAAATAAGTTTTATTTTATCTCTGTTAAATCTGCAAACTTACAACAAACAGAGTTGCTTGACCCAATGGAAAAGGTGAGGTTTAATTTGCGTAATCTGGCGAATTAAGTAGGGCAAAGTCTTCTGGTTCAGAGTCGTCAAGTTCTGCTCCATCGGAACAGCAAGTAACTGGTGCATTGCACGGCGAAGCGACTGGGACAGTTCTTTGAGTTTGTTTGAATATCATTTTCAGAATAATTTTTATAAATTTCAAGGTAAAATCTAGTTGTTGGAAAATAGATTTTTGAAAATAACTTTCACAGATTTCAAATCAAAACTTATGTTTTGAAAAGTGATTTATGTTTAGGAAGTTATTAGCTTTTACGGATGCCGAGATAAAAAGTATGTAGAAAAGAGGGAAGAGAAAGAATGAAAAGTAGGAAAAATGAACGAAAAAATAAAAAAGTAAGAGAGATGAAAGGGAAAGAAAGAAAAAAGTAGAAAAAATGAAAGAGAAATAAAGAAAAAAAGTAGAAAAGATGAAAAGATGAAAAAAGTATGAAAGCGAAAATCTAGGTTTCAAAATCTATATTTCAATCCAAAGTGTTGTAACTAAAATAGATTTTCAGAAATTTTTGTATGTTTAGACAAAACTTAAATTTTAAAATAAAATATACGTTTTGAAACAAAACTTAAATTTTCGGAGGAGGAGTATAAGCCTTTCATCGTTTTTTATTTGTCGCTGATTTCCTTTTCCCCGAGATAAGTTGTATTTCATGTAAGATGACTCCATGGCTCTGCGAAAGGAAGCAGTTCCTTTCTAACAGTTCCAAGTCCTTTAAGATCCAAGAGTTGGCCATCGGCCATCCAGTTTTTTTCTTTTCCTTTCTTCCTGTTTTAACATAAAGACAAAATTCGTATGCTTGCTGTATTCTAAAAAAAATACGTACGCACAGTTGTTTGTTTGCAGTTTTGTTTTAGTTATTATTGTTGGCTGTTATGTCAAGTCGTTTCGAGTTTCGTCGAAACTTCACTGATTACGACAGCTTAATTGTCCTTTCCACCTCGTGATATCACGAGGCCATGGTCGGGGGCCCCATTTAACGACGTGACCTGGAAACCTGCATTTTCTGGAGATGAATTTTATAGTATAACTATTTAACCTTGTTTTTATTTATTTTTAGAATACATCTGGATCAAATCAATTTGCGAATCAGGTTGAATATTGAGTGATAAGAATACGTTGGCTTAGCCGTTGAGTAGTGGTCAGAGTCCTTCCTCAGGCATTGAGTTGAAATTGATAGCACAGCCACGTGCTGAGGCCAGAGGAGTCCCTGGTCTGAGATCAGGAGCTGAATAGTGAAGATGACCCCGAATCTACGGATCCTTCTTTTCTATCAATCAGTGTCAATTGCAGAAATGGAAATTACCCTATTGGTTTGATGATAAATGCGAAACGAAAAGGAGAGATATCCCTGTTAGAAATGAGATCCCCCCAACCCTACAGCGCTCCGATTCCCTTTGTGCGCTCTTCACCGACCACCACAAAGTCCAGATCAACGAGGGTTTGTTTGGGGCCGTTTACCTCCCTAAAAACCATTCACATGTTTATCGAGATAAAATTTCTCTCACATATTTACTTTGGAATCTGTGTCCGTTTTTCCAACGGACTATCCAAATAAACCCTTAGATATCAGCCTTGTTTGGTTAGCCCGTTTGGACAACCAAAATCTATTCTTACGTTTACCGAGACATGATTCCTCTCACATATTTACTTCGGAATCTGTGTTCGTTCTTCTAATGGGCTATCCAAACAAGTTCATTATTGGGCCTGATTGTGCGAACATTAAAAAGCATATTTGTGTAAATTAAAATGAAATATCTTTTAAATATTTATCTCGTAAATTATGCTAAAAAAAGTACGTGTCTCAGTAAGTCAGATAAGCCCAATATAAGCTATAGTTACCTTTTAATTAAAAAAATTAAATAAATTATTTTATATTTAATAAATATATTTTAAAATATTTATATAAATCATTGTATTACATGTTACTTTATAAATTAAACCAAATGGTTTGAAAAGGGTAATAAACACGTCAATTCAACTTCAATCTTCTAAAAGCAATCAACTGAATTTGTACCAATGAGCAAACAGCTCTGTGTGTGTTTGAGAATTCCGTTGAAAGAAATGAGTTACAACTTTCCAGTTGATTTTATGAATTTTAAAATGATTTTATCTTGATTTACATTTAACATTAGAAAAAATGAGTTATCAAACATTCATAGTCCCATGTATATCTATGTGAACGCGCCAAAACATTTTCACCAGACCTGACATGTCTGAAGGTGGTTTACCCAGCAAATTATATATTCTCAGCAGAGAGAGTAAATATATACCAATCACGTGTTCATCCTTGTTCGTTTAAAAAATTGGTAAAAAAATAACTTTACACAAATTGAAATAAATATATACAAAAAAATTATTTTGATTTAAAAAAATAGTATTTAAAGTACGGGTGGTAGAAAACATGCACCTTTTTTGTTTGAAATTGACTACACATAAATGATGGCCCCCGGGAAGAAAATGGCAAGGCCAATAATGGAAGCAAATTACGGGGCAATTCGGGAGAGCGGTGGGGGGGAACCATCCACGTGTCTGGTTCTGCTGAGGAGAGAGATCATTTTATCAGTGACATCACCATTGTGGTTATATCATCCTGCAGCTCCCCTTGACATGTCCGTGGCAGGAAAACTCCACTTAATCCACTTCTTAATCACAGTGTGTAACATTGCAGTCACGTTGATGAAAATTTCCTTACATGGAGAAATTACAAATATGGAAGGTATACATGGCTGAAATCTTACACTCGTTTGAGAATACGGTAAATAAGTACGTTTACGTAAATCAAGATAATTATGTGGAGGAGATTATCTCATTTTACTGAAAAACACTGTGAAATATACGTTTAACTTTTGGAAACATTATTTTAAACAAATCTTTTGTATCTAGATCTTATACGCATTACAGAGACATACCTTATAAATTTCAGATTCATTTTCACCCATTTGAATCATTAATTGATTGTTGAACTTTATTATAATCAAAATACCCTCTTTGATATAAGAATTATTTGAATATTTTTTTTTTTGCAGAAAAATCATTATATATTAAAAGAAATAATTCAACTACGCATATGTTCGGATTTTGTAGTTCGTTATAATCGTGTTATGGTTTTATAGTTTAAACATTTGATCGCATTTTTAAACCTTTTTTTTTTTTTTGCTTTTTATGTGGTTTAAAATATATTTCGAACACGTCTACAGTACCGACGATATAAGTTTGAGGATTGTATAAATCATTTTAATTTTAAAAAACACACCTATTAAAGGTATTTATAAACGCATTTACAGATGCTTTTTATAAATTTTATTTCCATATTCTATAAACTGCGCGTGGAAACAAAATGGTTTTCCAACGCGTTTCAAAAAAAAAATATAAATCTTCTTGTAAGTTTCAGAAAAAGTAAATTAAGGATTCAGTATGAAAGGGTGAATCAGTGAGTAAAGTTTATTTTAATTTAAATTATAATTAATGATTTTTTGTTGTAACACTCGTAGTAGTTTAACGTTTGACCAGTGTGTGTTTTCAGAACAGATGAGATGTTTATGTAATGAAGACGAAATACAAACGTGGTTGGAGTGGATTACTCAAGAGAAAATAGGAGGATGACAATGGATACGGGCCACTAGTCGTTTGAAAAAGATAGAACGCAGCCGGAAATGACCCATATGGAAAATAGTAAGTTATGGACAAAAAGGGAAAACCCAGTTCGCCCAGCCCATCCAATGCAAGATGGCCCATGACTTTTTAATTTTCAAATGACCGAAGCCTTCGTGGATCAACCACCATAGGGATTGGGTGGCGTACAAGATACAATGAATACATCAATCAATTATTGAGACTTTAAAGTTTCAATTATTGAAAACTCAACTTTCTCATAACAAAAAAAAAATTTGTTTTGAGACTTTTAAGTGTGAAACTTTAATGGCGAGAGAGAGCCGGTGCAACACGCCTCCATCCATAATGCACCGACATGATATCTGCCCCGTCTTTCAACGTACACTTGTTTGGGGGACCCCTTCCGTAATAGCCTCCTTTGTAATGCATCTAGCCAGCGCGGTACAAAGATAGGGTTGGATTGAGTTTCTGTTCAGCATGGAGTCCAGTCTTCAAGAAAAATCGGGTTGCCACATGTGGTTGGAGGATTGGTCCAATCCGAGCTAACCCTAGACCAAGATCGGGTTTGATTGATCCATTGAGTTAATGGACTGATCTTGATGTTTTTTAAATGAATATGCTGGATGAAAGCATGATGCTTGAAAAAAAAAAAGTCTTTTATTATGACTTGTGATGTTTCGATAGCACAAGTATGAAGATCAGGGGTTAAGGTTGCGCCTTGGGCAATACATGTCGCGACTTAGGTAAGAGAGGTCACAACTTAGATAATATAGGTTGTGACTTGTGACATCCAAGTTCAGGTTAGCCGTGCTACGTGGTTTGATAAGCCATTGTGATGTTTAGTCCAACCCTGTAGCCTATCTAGCTTATCCCTGGGTCCATTTTTTGGGATTAGATTTGGTCTCAAGCTAGACTAAGATTGGGTTAGGCAGGCGAGTCACTGGGTTTGTATGCAACCCTCCACATAGCTTTTCATTTAATGATCCTATAGATACCTTGCTTCTCTCTCAAGCCTGCTCCCTTTTCTTTGATCATATATGTTCCTTTCCCTTTTGGATCAAGGAATTGACGAATCTATCTTGTGAACATGCAAAAATTGATTTCTCTCTGCTCTTTTAAATGACTGTCCTTTCTTTTGAATAAGACCCCTGCATGTTAATGACCTAATCCACCCTCTCTTCACTTATATAAGTGAGACACAAGTGGACTTTAACCATTGGTTTTTTTCTCCACGTATGGAAGGAGCTCATAACCCAACACATACATCTATAAGTATCCAAGAGAGATAATCAATAAGCCAAAGCTATAATACTAACAATCCAATGGCATGTTGGGATCAAAGAATTGACAAGAATGGAAATGAATAGAAGAGAATGGAAAGAAAGAGGAGCAAAATTTTGATATGATACGTTTGGTATCCATTGGGATGAAAAATGAATTTTTTCAAAGTTGTGACTCTGGTTTCCCTAAGTTTAAACTTTGAGTGTTTACAGGTTGTGACTTGAAATGCTTAGATCGCGACTTGAATTTTCCATCATAGATGAAAAATGGGTTCCCACCATTTTGAGTGGGAAGAGTGCTTCCTAAGTATGACAAAAATTTAGTGCAACTAGATAGTATTTTTCAGTGAAAATAGCAAACTAGATGTGGGAGAGCGATGGAAAATGGTGATTTTCCATTTCCTTCCTAGATTCCCATTGATCCAAATGACTTATAACACGCGACAAGTTATATACTGACTATGGATCCGTTTGGATAACCATTGGAAGAATGATTTTTTACCATATTGCATTTGAACAAACATTGTAAAAGTGACTTTCGGTAGAAAATGACTTTAAAAAATGAATCTAATTAAATAATATATATGTTTTATTTCATATAGTGTGATAAAACTAAAGAAATATAAAATGATAAAATAATTAGAATGTCCTAGGTCGAGATTTAAAATATTTATGTCTAAGTCGCAACATGGAGTGTCTTAAGTCGCGATCTGGAATATATTTTGACTAGAAGAAGCCTTTTTCTCCTTCTGACTTTTGTGTTCTGAAATGTATTTTAGGCTCAAAATGATTTTTGTTAAAATGTGTTACCAAATAATGTTCATTGATTCATGATATATTTTGAATTTTCAAATGCATTTTGCCTTCTTCCAAAAGCTTTCCCAAACGCACCCTTTCCCTCTGGACACTGTGTCTCGTTCTCCACACAATCCATGAAAATCATGTCGGCAATTAAACGCAAAAGCCGGGATAAAAATTAAGTACTGTCTGATACTGAATAATCGTTATCTTGGATAAAATTAAATATTATTATCTACATTGATTAGCCCTTAATTATCTCATATTTTGTATAATAATGATTCCCAATAATCATTACTGGTCACAATAAAGTACAAATTCAGGGATCTTTTGCACTTTATTTCGGCAATGGTTTGAATCAACAATCGAGGGAATCATAGAACAACGCTGTCCATTGTAAATATGGGACCACGCAGATCAGTTTAGGTAAGCTGTGTCTTTAAAGAAGCCAGATCATCCACTTTGAGGAGGCGTCACATCAACATGCATAAGGCCGTTGAACTGCCCAGTTTAAGTAATTAATTATGGCAGTGTACGCAAGACACCTAATCCGGCTCTGCTCTTTTATTAACGTACAAAGATAACATGTTATTTTTTATTTTGAAAAATTATAGCCTGAGGCTGAGGGGCATCGAAGCTTTGTATACTTTTATACACCATAATTGAGCGAAACGGCTTGCCCATGAAAGAACCAGAAGGTTGGGTCGTACAATGTTTTCTGAAGTTGTGGCTGTGTGATATTTGGTGGGATTTAATTTGCATTAAGAAAACCACCTAATGCGTGGTGCCGTCTGTCCCACAGAATACAGGTTTAAGTCATCCCTTCACATTTTAATAGTGCCATCAACCCCCATGCACCCTGATCCTTGCTTTTCCATGCATGTTCACTGGGTATATTTGGATCAACGTTGGAAACTACTTTTTTAAAATGATTTATAGTGTATGGAGTAAATATGTGAAAGCATTTTTATCTTAACTTCTATGAAAGTGATTTTTTCAATGCTTTAACAAACATAATTAGAAGTTATTGCAGAGAGACCTCCATCACTGCACTTTCAAGCTCCAAAGTTTCCCCACCTGGCCTCCTCAACACAGAACGGTCATCACTATCTTCACTGTGATTCGTAACTTTTGCTATGCACGTGCTATTCATATCAGTGGCGGACTCAAAACCCTAATTTAGAGGGTACAAACTATTTTTTTATAAAATAAGTGAGGTTTATTTTTAATATGTTTTGAGAAGAATTTGAGCAAAAATTTAGTGTTTGCAAATGAGTGGGTGCAAAATAAATCACATAATACTAATATAGACCTAATTTTCTGGAAGTCGCCACACCCCCTAATTTTCGGGAAGTCGCCGCACCCCCTCATTACTACGTAGGCCCGCCAGTGCTTCGCATGCGCCTGGTGGATTTTATGACTTTTTTTTTTTTCATGTGTACGTGTGTTCTTGCAGCTTCGAGTGCCATCTAGCACTGGTGTCCTGGCCCGGTGTCTCTATCTCTGCACAAAGCCCTGTTCAATTCATGCGAACGTTTTTGTTTTGTGGTGCATATCCATACCGCATATACGTGCTTAAGTGCGCTTCTGAAGTGTTAGATGATACCCAATTCCTTTAAACATAATTTCCTTGCAGGATCTGTCATCTCCCCAACCAAAAATACTTAATTTTTAGTATGATGCATTCTGTGCGTTAATATAGGCATATGATACACAGTCATCTTATTATACATGTATACACAAAATATATGATCTCTAAGCATTCTTTTTTCCCACTTCATATCCCCGAGGGAGGGGCGAAGCCAACGTTAGAATTAATTAACGGACGGATGTATTCTTACTTGGTAAGGGTGCGAGGGACAGGCCTCAACACGCTGACCTCGGTCAAAGTCAACAATGGACACATCCATACATTATAGGATAGAAACATAGCCAGCTGCCACCTTTGAAATGGACATGTTCAAGTTGAATGGCCGGATATGTAGGTGGAGTCCCTGTAAAATTTTCTTAAAAATAGAAATCGATCCCTTCCTCTTCTACTTACGTGGGCTAGCTGAATGCGTATGATCATCAGTGAGAGAAACAGAAAAATCCCATGGTGGCAAAAGCTCTGCGAAGAGAATTTAGTTTCCTCCTGTGTATGGGGTCGAAACAATATAATTAACTATGCACACTCGTCACTGCCGCTAGCTAGCTGCTTTGCTGAAACTGGTGGTCAAGACATATCGCAAATCTCAGCAACCCTCTTGCCTAGTCCCACCTTTTCTTTGTTGATTTGCAAACAGATGTGATTCAAGAATCTAATCATAAGTATGTTTATCGATGACAATATTGTTGAATTAGCATGCGTGATCATCATAGCGGATAAAATGATCGCAGATACATGTATTTTATACTCAATTTCATTTGTCCGTTTTGCATCCTCCGTTAGATTTTTTACTGGAAAATTTGGGGAAGAATCCATACTGAAAATTTTATTAATGAGAAGGGTGTGATAAATTTTGTATCTAAAAGTACATGTACTTCACAAATTTTGCATACACGGAATACTTGTCTTTCGATTTAAATCCTTCTCATTGATAAAATTTTCAATGGCAGATTTTTTTCCCTAATTTCTTTTCTTTTTGATATTAGTCCCCGACAGATAGAGAAAACATCCTATGAAATATACGTGAACGGCTATTATATGATATTATATTCTGCTTTACAGAATTACAGTCAGATGTATTATAGTTATCTTAATAAATAATGGGAATTTCCGTAATTTGTTATGAAGTGTATATAAAATACGTATGTTTAAGACTACATGCTTGAAATTTTGATAAAAATTGGGACTTAATTTACGAATTCATAAAAAATACTGCTGCTGTGTGTGTGTGTGTGTGTCTCTCTCTCATTTGACCCATTTTTCATCCTCCAGCAGAACAGGATCAATCAATGCATATATGCTTTCCAAGTATGCGACAGTTAAAGACATGACATCTAAGTTGATGGATGCTACAAAGATCGTAACAATGTGCTGAAAATGTGAACCCTTTCACTGCCTATTATCAATCGAAGTAGCTAGTCAACTGTTAATTAATGATATCTATCGAAGTAGCTAGTCAACTGTTAATTAATGATTATGTTCTTGATGTCTCTCTCTACGGGTAAACTTTATACATGTGTGTGTCTGCATGGCGGAAATTGTTACGGTTTTGTTTCATTTCAGGTTTTTATAAAAAGACAGTCAAATAGTTCAAAGAATCTAGATTGAATTTTTTGAAATGATTTTATGAAACAAATATAGGAAATAAATTTTATTTTAACTTGTGTTAATGTAATTTTTTTAAACTAGCTTAATTGACTTGTATCCTAGGAATGAGTGTATGGGTTTACCCACCATGTAATAGATGCCCTGTGCTTGCATAAACTTCTCACGCATCTTTTTAGAATCTCACCATTTAAAGATGAAAATAAATTAATTATGACATAATAAAGACATGGAAATTAATTAAGGACTGCCAAACTGTTCAGCCAACCCACATACATGTCCCACGGATATTAATTAATTCATGAGATGGTGTGGGTGGGTTATTGATCATAAATAATAACTGTATATAAATTGTGATTGAGATTTCACTTCAGATTGGCTCGTGGTTGATCGCCATCCATCGATCATCATGCACGTACCATTCAAAAGTACTGTTAATTATGATGCAACGTGAATGTGGCAGTAGAGAGTAACAAGCCTCCCTAATGCCGCATGCCCACGGACATCTTTCATTAGTTTGTTTGACGTTCCCATTTGTTACCCCCCAAAAAACTTTACTGCGTAATGTAAAACGCAAACTCAGAATAAATATTGTAATTGTATCTTTTCTTTGATGATTTGATCACAGTTTAGCCATCCTGTACTACTGCAAATGGCCAGAAGTAGATTAATATTCCCCTCCAAATTCTTTTCATTCCTTTCCAAAATTTTCGAGACCTCAGCTAGAAACTCATGTCCCAGCAAGTTCATGGGAGAAAACTCTATCGTGCATCAATCCCGAGAACCGATCTCGAATAGCATATTCGTCTTCCATTTTGAGAGCTCTGTTCTGAGATCCACATCTTTGTTTCCGTACTTCATGCTCGTAGCTTTTGAAGCTGGTGTGCTTCTAAGGTGTCTCCTTCGGTTTCTTTCCTATCCTTTGGTGTGGCTGGCTGGAGAACAACAGTTGGGGTTGAAGATCATGATTTTCTTAAGCTTCTTCGGGATTAAAAAAGACGCATGCAGAATTGGATCTTCTATTCTTCCCAACTTCACAAGGAAAGACAAGTACATGATCTTGACAGGTAATGAAGGCCTCTGTCGTCGTCGTCCTGAGCCTTCGAATTAATGGGGCTGGTCGTCTTCGTGCATCGTCCCACTTGCGGAGGTAATAATATTCAGTAGTTGAGTATGACACCTTTTTCAACACTATATTCTCTTCTGGCAGCTGAGACCGCCAGCCATGTCTCCAAAGAAAGACTCCGTAATAAATGATTTAACTGGGAAAAATACTCATTGTGCTCATCACCATATTTAATTTTGTTTTTTCATCAGAATTTCACAGAACCAAGTATGCATATATTGCATACATGCATGCAATTTCTTTTGGAACATTTTGAGATGCAACCCAATTTAGTGGATTAACTTGTATTAAGATGCAAACCCAATTTAGCGGATTAACTTATATTAAGTGAGTTTGCCTTGTAAATATATTAGAGGATAGGAGTTAAGCTTATAGATGTTTTTATGGGGCATTCCCATCCCAGAGAGCAACTGCTCCCTCCGTCACGTTTGCATATAAAAAGCCATCAATCGCCGACACGGAGACATTATTTGATTTAGAGATATAAGAAATTATACAGGGCCGAGGTCGAAGCCCCTGAAGATCGGTAGCAGATCTTTAGCGAAGCAAACTTTCCGTACAAATATCAGTGAGATACACTGGGAATTTTATTATACTGGGCCATAAAACCCACATCATCACTCAAACCATACTGAGCAAACATTTATTTGTTTGGGCCACACGGAAGAGCATATGTATAGTGTGAATTTAATGTTTGATCGTAAAGTAACGACGTTGATCGAACTTATCAGGAGTTAACTTATAATAACCTTTATAAAAAAAAACTTATAATAACCCAAAAAATCATGAGAGATCTAATCCTGCTACTAAAGTCAAAGTTCTGTTCATGACTGGAGGCATGCCCTTGAAGTGAAAAAAAAAAAGACGCCCGTTTGATTGGCTGCAATCATGTTGAAAATAATTAGCTGTTTCCTATTAATCTCTAACTATATTACTATATTTTTTTTTTAGTTTCTGTTAGCCACTCAAAGTTGCCTCCATTATAACCCTCCGCTAACTTCAAAGACTGCTGATGTTGCTCCTTATAATCTAATTCAGCATGTTAAAATTATCACATGGTAAGCTTTTTGAAAGTAATTTTACATAATTCGAATTAAGTATGTGAGATGAGTTTTATTTCGATTTGTGTGAAAGTGTTTCTAGAAGTTTAACTAACACTTTATCAAAGTTTTTCTTAAAAAAAAGTAATGGAGAAACCTTTGAAGACATCGCCCAAAATGGAGTAGTCTTCGCTTCTCTGCGCTGAGAGGTTGATTTTTCCAAAAACAGTCTTACCCATTCTCGCACTGAGATGGGGTGTTAGCTATGCCGCTCAATTCGGGCTGTGTTTCTTTAGATTATTAGGTTTTATACAGAATAAGTAACATTTTGATACTCCCAACAAAAAATAGTTCAATAAGTAGACACATTGGAAGGATTCGATATCATTCATAATTTTAGAGTGAATTCCACGGTACCAGAGAAGCTAAAATCTCTGTCCCAACCTCAATCTCAGTGACACCTACCCAGTTCCATACTACCAACCGGGTTTCGAACCAGATGAGCCATATGTGGATACAGCCACAAAGTTTTGGCCAAGAAAAGAATACTGCCACAGAGTCGCGAAACCTACAGCTTTCGCAGAAGTGGGATGAACTTGCCGAATCGCATCAGCGACTTTCGGCAATAAATTGGGGGACCGATGGATGATGCGGCGGAGGTGCGCGGCAGATCTCAACGGATGGATAAATTTTGTCCTAACTTACACAAAAGTAATTTTATAACGTTATCACAAACATAATCTTAATGTATAGAATTTTTAAACAGAATTTTTTTATCAAATTCTTTCATTCTTATTTCATTTTCAATGAACCATATAAGAGCTAACATTTCTATTTTCTTTTGTCTTTTATCACCCACCACCTCCATGCCACAAGAAGGTAGATGATGGAGAAGATTGGTTTTATTGTTGGTCCTTAGATCATGCATCCATGTTGAGAGCTACGGATTTCAGTATTTATTAAGAACAGCGAGAAACCCTAGGGACAACAGCAAAAACAGGCAGCATTAAAACGCAACACCGAAATGAATTAATTAGAGGCTTTGTAGCCACACCAAAAGAAAATAGGCAGCGTTAAAACGCAACACCAAAATGAAATAATTAGAGGCTGTGCAGCCACCAAAAGAACAGAACTTAAATTTGTGTTTGACAACATAATTTAAAACAGTAATTTGGATTATGATTTTAAAAATAAAGTAGACAAACACATCACTAAAATCCATAATAGGTTATGGTTTTGCGTGAATAATATAAGCACTCTTAGATTTTTTTAAAATAGCATTTAACTCTCAAAATCTCGATTCAGGCGTTGAAAATAATAATTTTCAAAAAGTTATTTTTTTACATTTTCAGAAACTATTCTTTAAAGTATATTCTTTAAAATCACTTTTACCATCTTTTTTCCGGAAGCCATCCTTCAAAAACTAATTAAGACTGGTCCTTACTGTATTTAAGGTTTGCATCAAGTTTGTTTAATAGCCCTCAACAAACTCGACGGGAGATGGAAAACGTACGGCCTACCATTTGCAAGCGTCTCGTATTTCCTTCACTTTTGAATGAATGTCATTGTTTCTTTGGTGACTAATAGTAAATTCTAATAGCTGTGACTCCGTACCATTACTTGCAGAAAAGCTGAACACTGTAATCAATAGGAAGCAGAAGTTTCGAGTTAAAATTAGATGCCAGCTTTCACCTTCAGGCAGTGAGTTCCATTTATGAAAACTTATTTTCGCGCACTGGATTAAACCCCTTTCATTCATATTCTTACATACATACATACATACATATATATATATCGTAAATTGAGTTACGGAAAAAAATCAGAAAACAGATTATGACTAATTAATAACTTTTTTTTTGGCTTATAAGTGAATTTTTATCTTCCATGCAAGGGGAACTCTGTTAGATTGACGTTGTGTTGCCGTGAAATTTATTTACTAGCAAATCACAGACTTCAGTGAGACTCGGGACAGCTGGAGTGTGATTTGCATTCAAAAGCACTATTAATTGCTGCGCAACAAATTATAAAACCTATCTCCCCTGCTTTATTATGTTGTATCTTTCTTCCTTTCTATGCTTTGCCATTCCTGGTAAAAACCCAGAGGGTGCCATGGCAATCATTCCCCTTGTTCACAAAACCAGAAAGCTGTCAAATAGCGGTCTAGTGTTCGATTTTGAGGGCACCATGTTGAGATCCAGTTCACTGTTTCCTTACTTCATGCTCGTAGCTTTTGAAGCGGGCTGTTTGTTAAGATCTCTCTTTTTGTTACTTTCTTACCCTCTGGTGTGGCTGGTCGGAGAAGAAAACCAGATGGGTCTCAACATAATGGTTTTCTTAAGCTTCTTTGGGATAAAAAAAGACACATTCAGGATCGGATCTTC